>JAOXNN020000027.1:6005025-6042463 GCA_028571205.2 Hydropsyche betteni | reverse complement strand
CTATTGAAGTGACAGATTTTATTCGCGTCCATCAGTAATGTATAACCTCAAATGTCAAAGTTGCGCGAAATAAGGTGACATGTACACTAGTTAGGTGACTGTTAATTCAATAGACATTTGACGTTTCCTTAATTATCCGTAATCACGCCATCATCACGTATCGTAACCACTGAGATATATACGCGAATACGATCTGTCCACTTGACATTTAGTTCATCTATCGAGCGGTTGCGATACTTATTTTAAATCACAAACTGTTGGTTTTCGAGTGGCACATTGGCGTCCGCCTGTTGTCTTAGTACCGAATTATTTATTTATTTCTGTAGTAAAAGTACTAATTCTTGTAGTCAATAAAAGAAACTCAATTTTATAATTTTTGCGCTTAGCACTATTTACTGCCGAGCCCCTCATTTATGAATAATAAAAATTCGATTAAACACACCCAAGTATTTTTTTACACAGGGGATACATTCCAGAGACTACTTCATAAAAAATGTGTAATGTGGCGAAATTTCGACATGTGAAATCATCAAAAAAAAATTCGTTTAATTTAATAAAATTGTATACTGGTCTAATTCGTATCTTATTGTGGCATGATGATAACTTATTTTTTTAAGATTTTTCGTTGATATATTTAAAAAAAAATCAATTTTTTTCTCGAACCGTGTAAAAAGATTTTCGGATGTATATTTATAATATCAATAATACGTGGTATGGTTTCAAACTCAAAAGAAGAAAGCCATATAACAGAAAAATAATAGAAAAAAGCAAAGCAGGAAAAACATCGCTCAGAATTAGTTCAATCAAACGATCTCAATAACACAATCAAACCATTGATTATAAACAAATTCAGCACAATTATAATTTTTTTCAAGTTCAAACGTGATATACAGTACGTAGACAAAAGTGGAACAAAGGAAAAAGCGCACAACAAAACCAAACCGTATTCACACACCGCCACATAATAAAATCACAAAGAATTGCATTTTTTTTTAATACATAATCTCATATATTTTCACCTTCCGTTCATTGTTGAACGTTAATAAATTCATTTTTCTCACGATATCACGAAAAATGCGGTCACGGTCTGAACACGTTACATTGTCAGCCCGTGACGTTATATCCCGGAAAAGCCACGTAAACGTTATCGTACGAAAAACGTATATCCATAATGCATCGTACCAAATCGTCAAGATCGTCCTGACTCCTGGTCTGACCCGTCCTCGCCAAGTGGTGACTTCTTTGGTTGGAGTTAAGCGAGTCCAACACGCTTCCAGGTGGTAACAGATGGGTCGGAGACACGGAAAGGTTCCTCCGAGGCGGTTTCTTAGGCGGAGTGGGCTAAATTTATTTTCAAAAACAGCTAAATTAATACATAAAATACACTTTCGATTGTTTACTCGCGCACGACTAATTTAATCCGAGCGTATTTTATATACATTTTCGCGGAATTGCGAAGGAAACTTGGCAAGCGTCTTTCATTCACAAACTTTCAAGAAGAAAAATAAACTGTCAAATGTTGTAAGACGCAAATCGAGTTCAATAACATTCGAATTTCATCCGTATATTTAGTCATTGAAACTAATTAGAATGACACTGAATAATTAACTGGTTCGGTTAGGAAAATATGAAAGCGTAATTCATCACCGAAAACGACGCGTGAAAAACTAAATAATTTTGAATCGTAACATACATCATTAGAAATTCTGACATAAATAGAAATAACAAAATAATTTATGAAACATTACAAGACCTCGAACGATTTAAAAAGAAAATTAATACAGAATTTCTTTACAAAACTATTGATTTGTATGATTTCATCACTGAAAACTTTAATCACAGAAAAATCATTGAAGTACTTATTGTTAGAGTTGCTTCTGAAAACACTGCACTTTCATAATTCCGCGCGTAATAACGACAATATACTAACTTCTTTTTTTTTTTCAAGAACAAAATATATCTGAGCGACACGACACTCTTCCTTCAAGAAAAATGCCAGACTAAAAACGCTCTGGTGTGATCGGGAAGAAGCAGATCCGCAAAACTGAACATTTTTAGAAAACCCACGGTACAGAACTCGGCGTGGGCCAAAACGCGTCATAATTAGTTTGGTTTTGAGCCAACGCGAACCACACTGGATACAATATATCAAAATCTTCCCACATGTTACCGTCAATAGATCAATCGATCCACGCGGGCCATGTGGCGATTTGCATCCCCGACAATGGATATTTAATTGTAAGCAAAATTCTCGATGCTTCAAGATGCGATAAAAATAACCCGACGAATCTACAAACTACCATCACCACAAATCAAAACAGTACTCACCGATACTTTGGTATTAGATCCAGGACTATGAGCGTGGTAACCTTGCGATGCTCCCATCGACATGTAGATCCCTTGCCCGCTGACTGACGATTCGTTGGTGCCGCATCTTTGCCTTTCCCTAGGACTAGGTCCTCCGGTGCTGGAAGTTGTCGACGATATACTAAGCTGATCCGGTTCCCGGATTTTTCCCGACTGGTAACTGGACGACAGTTCCTCCGAGTGGTAGCTGCCGTCCATCCCGGAGGATTTGGAGTAAGGGTAATGCCCGCCGTCCGAACCACTGCGAACACACAATGACCGACCACCCTCAAACACAGGACTATACAAGGATCCAGCATCGGTGGTCGAAGACATAATCTTGTGGAACTCACCGAAGCTGGACGCCTGACTATACAAGGACAAACTGGACGAACGAGACATTTCGGGCTCGACCTCGTCTATAGGGTCCTCGAGCACCGATCTGAAGCTAATTGAAGATGTAGCTTCGAGATCAAAACTGTTACGGTTAGAAGACGACACAAAAGCAGACAAGTTGTATTTGGTTTCAAATTCGGATTTGGTTTCTGGATCAGGTTTTTCGTCAACATAAAGGGAAAATTTAGTGTTAGGAATGGTTACTGAATTTGTGTGTGCAGAGTACGATACTGCATTTTTGGACTTAAAAATTGATTTTGAATGGTGAAATTCACAATTTATATTATCACAATAACACGTAAACGTGTCTTCGTCCGATAATTCAGCTAATCTTGCTTGGTAACGGCTGTATAGTTCTTGCACGACACTTGCGTTTATGTCTTTGGTACTCATGTAAATGTTTTTCTGTTCGGGACCGCAAAAACAAATATTCATAATATCCATGTCTGTTAAACTGTCGCGGGAAATTCTAGTGAAAGGATGTACGTCCATATTGGTGAGCGATTCTTTATTGAAAACATAAATATACTTTGAAGGATGTGGCGCTTCGTAAATGCAGTTCTGAGAACCTCGCATGTGATAGACACTTTCATGCGGTTTGGCAACCGGTTGACTTTTCTTTGGTTGAGGAAAATCCACATTATCATACACAGGATCTTCCTCATCCGCTATATGTTTTAAAGTACCCAAAGAAGCAGTTTGCGAAGCGAGTTGAGAAATTCTTTCGGAAAAATTTATAACGGTTCTTATATCCATATATTCGTCCGATTCGGAACGAGAACCGAACGAACTCGAGTCCGATTCTTTTTCTACTATTGTATTTATGCTGGATCTGGTAGAAACCGGAGGAATGACACTTGTAGAAATCGTTTTCGACACTTTGCCATGAGTTCTTTGTTCGACGGATTCGTCGATGGAAGTTTTCGTCGAAGATTCTTGGAATTTGCTGATCATATTATGCAAATCTTGGTTTTCCAAAAACGAACTGTATCTGGTAACAGTTGAAACTTGACTGCTTAATCTTGGAGTAGTTGTTTTACGAGGCGTAGGAATAGGTTTCGCCGATAAGCTTCCCGTGGAATATTTTTCCGTTTTGGGATCAGTTGTAATACCTTCAAAAACTAATGAATCCAATGATAAAAATTTATTTGTGTCTTTTTTATTTTCGGTAACTTTTTTCGGTGACATTAAAGTATCGACATCAACAAACACAGTGCTATTCTCGTGATAAACTTCTATAGGTTTGAAAATATTTCGTTTTTCATTATGTGCTTTTGCTCTAGCTTCGGTGAAATCATAGACTTCATAGTCATTATTAGGTTCTTCTACGTTACCAACTTTATCGGAACTGTGGAAATCTAACATAGCATAATATAAATTGTTACCACCGGAACCTTCTAATTTTGAACTCGAGAAATAAATAGGCTTATCATTTTTAAAATACAAATTATCAGATGACCATTTTTTAGGAGTTCTCACTGAATGTGATATATACAAATTGGGTGGAGGTTTTTTGTCATAATTGTAAGATTTACTTTTTGGAACATTGGTTTTCGGCTTTGGAGCCTCTACTAAATTATTACTGCTGCTACTCGGTGCTATTTTTGTATATGTTATTTTTGTAGAATTTTGTCTCGAGAAAATTTCTGGAGGTACCGTATTTTGGTTTCTAATTGATTGATTAAAACTGTCGAAATCGAAATTATTTATGTAATCTATACTGTCAGTAACCGAGTACTCTTCGTAAACGTGGTTTACAGGATCCTCCAAAGTTTCGGTCGATTGAGCGAATGATTGTGAATTACGAGCAGAACCATATATAGAATTCGATACCGATACAATTGAAGACTCTGAACCAAAATCTAAATGAGCGTTCGATGGATTGTCTAAAATGTCTGGCAGCGAAGCCGTTTTCCAAAGACGTTCTTCTTTTTTTTCGGACTCTGACTTAACATTCACATTTGAACTGAAAATTCCAAAAGTTTTACGAAAAAATCCAGTTTTGGGTGGGTGTGAACTAGACTTTTCTTTCTTTTTAGATTTTTTTTGCTTTTTCATATCTGTAGATTTGGAATATGGTAAAGTTTGGGTTTCGGACAAAGGTTGTTTAACACCAAAGCATTTTGAAGCAAGCCCAAGCATAACATTAGGATAGTGATGGGAATCTGCAGGAATGTTTAAATGTGACGCAGGAACGAGATCCTTATGACAATTCCTGTAATATTTTTCAAAAAATATTCAAATAATTGAATTTTGCTCAAAGTCATTAGCTCGTTCAAAATTTGTTAATTCAAATGTTAACACTTCAAAATAAGAATAGATCATGAAAATAATTATTTCTATAGCAACGATATCGATCACGAATCGATTGATATTAATTTAAAAAAAAAAATACGTCATAAACGTATCTTGTATTCCACACGGTAAAAAATTTCACCCTTTGAATCAAAATTATTATTTTTTACTTTCGAAAGCGAGCAGATGTGCACTAAAGGACACTCAAACGGCGCCTATTAAAAAGCACAAAAAGATGACCTCGAGCTCATTAAAATTGCAACATTCAAAGTTCAAACGCGCACCACTAATTACGACCGGCGACGTACACGAATCTCCCTCGACAAATAAATGTCCTTCAGAATCGCCTTACATAGACACCGCCGACGTCCCGGACACTCTCCTCTCGTCGTCCTCCCTCCTCTCCCAAATGTGTCCCCTGTGATGACCAGATCCCGCCTGAGGCTGGACGTTGTCGTAAGGACTGTTGAGGCCGTCGTGCTGGTGCACCGGTATCCTGGGAAGTTCTTCGGCGTCGCTGTCGAACCCGTTCGAGAGGCGATACTCTGAAAATCCGCGATTAGTATTCGATTTCGAATTTAAACAATAGTCCTGGGAATAAAGACAAAATAGAGCCATATCTAAATATCGGTGATAAACGGGATTTTGGTATGAAATTTTATATTGTGGTTCTGGGCAAAACCTCCCTGGTGGCTAGAGGTCAAAGGTTTTCCGTAAATATCTCGTTAAATGTCACTTTTACAAAATAATATTGAAAGGCTAATTTCCTATAAAAAAAAGATATCGTAATATTTATTCGTAAAAGTAATTGTTTTTGAGATAATTTGATTAACGGAATTGGTACTATTTTGTATGCAGCCCTTAGCGGTATGTACGTAGAGAGCTCAAAAAAATCTAAGAAAATATTTTGTAATCGTAAAGAGAATAATTTCTTAAAAAATAATTAATGCGTTTATAAATTTTTTGATACCTAGTTTATGAAGAAATAATCACCAGTGCTGTGAAATATCTACTTGTGATTTTATGTAATTGTCAGAGTTCAAGTGTTTACTTTTGTTTGTATATACCCATACTAGTTTGGGTATACACAAACTATTGATTTTAGTTTGAATGTCAACTGTCAAATTTTACGAAATTTTTCGAAAGTGTATAAACAGACTAGTTTGTTCATGTACAAACGAAGTGGACACTCAAACTGTAACGTAATGATTATTTCAAGATAACCTCTTATCAATACCAACTTTTTACATTTTGTCTAAGAATCACAATATCAAGCTTCATACCTAAATTCAGCATTCCCGTGCTTTTCTCTCAGACAATATCTTTATTCCCTGGACTATAAGGAAAGTTTTAAGTAACTTACTATTGATGAGGGCTACTATGTCATGGGTGACGTGAGGTGGAAAACGAGACAGTGCATCGAGGACCGTGTCACCGGCCCGATCTCGAATCCGAGGATCTGCTCCACGTGCGAGTAAAGCTCGGACCACGTTAGTTTTTCCACAAAGTG
This sequence comes from Hydropsyche betteni, assembly GCA_028571205.2. Lineage (NCBI taxonomy): Eukaryota > Metazoa > Arthropoda > Insecta > Trichoptera > Hydropsychidae > Hydropsyche > Hydropsyche betteni. The sequence continues at coordinate 6,035,916 of JAOXNN020000027.1, read as the reverse complement.
CTGCTTCGTGGAGAGGAGCACCAGCTCCGGTCAGGGCATTGACGGCGTGGCCAGCCTTCAGCAATACGACGACCACCGCTCTAAACAGGAATTAACACGATTTCGATGACAACAAAAAAAAGTACATTACGGACTCTTAAGAGGTCACGACCGCCTGAACTCAAACGGACCGCGACACGTAAGAAGAGCAAATGTGAACCAATTGCGGTTCGGTTCGGTTTAACGAGGAAGCCGCAGCCCGTTGTGGATAGCATAATTGCAATCATAAGCGTTGTGTCGCCACACAAGAGGCACATTCCACGAAGAGACGGGTTCAATTGGAGGAGCGAAAATTGAGGACGCGGCATAATGTCGTTGTACATATTTTACAATTATGGCAGAACGTTCGGCGGCGCAATCAAGCCACATCTGTATACATCCGAAGAATATTTGCATTCGTCATGTGTGACCGCGATCCGATCTGAATTGGTAATGTCGAACGATGCATACGCGCCGTGCACACCTCCCATTGTAATGAATAATGTAAATATCAGATAGTATGTTAATGGGGATACTCACTTGTGTCCGTTTTTACTGGCTCTATGCAGAGGAGTGTGCGGGAGGATTCCACGGGGGTTCCTGTAAGGCTCCAACAGTTCTGGGTGGGTCTTGACGAGCAACTCGACAGTCTCTAGTCTGTAAAAATACGAAGATTATACAATATGCTTGTATGATATTGAAATGAATCAATTTACCTTCCGTATTGAGAAGCTAGATCTAGAGCAGTTTCATCTCTAACACTACGAACGGTCGGATCAGCTCCGTGTTGCAGTAGCATGAATACTACATCGGTGTGTCCATATTGAGCAGCACAGTGCAATGCAGATTCATTATCACGTGTCTAGAACGATAAGATAACGAACAGATATAGCACAATTGTTATTGCGGATGTATACAACATGACACAAAAATACCGACCGTGAGATTGACATTGGTCAAAGCTGGTCCGTGTGAGAGTAAAAGCCTAACTATGCCCGTGTGTCCAGCCCATGCTGCTAAATGAAGAGGCGATGAACCCTTCGTATCTAATATGTTCGGGGAAGCTTCGTACGATAACAATAACTGAACTATATCCCTAAAAAACGGATAATTTGTAAATAAAATGCAATATATTCGAATAGATCATATAAAAACATCAACTGACTTATGGCCATTGAGTGCGGCGTGATGAAGAGGAGTATATCCACTACTGTCTTGAACGTTGGCTCCAGGACCTCGACGAAGGCTTCAAAAAAAAATTTTGGTTATTCCAAAACACAAAGCATATAAGTCATTCGATCGTTATTATAATTGACGCGTAATAAAGTGAATGTTCCGCGAAATTGTCGATGAAATTAGCCTAATCGCACACGATACGAAACACGCGCCTTTTTATCGCGTGTCGTGGCAATTTCGACTCATGTTAATATTTCAATGCCGAACGAAAATAGTGTATTTATCGAAGGCAAAAATGTGAGTTTTTTTTTAAACTAATTCCGACTGCACAGTCGCGAAAACAAAGAGTGAATCAATCGCGTTTCCCACAGCTTGATATCACCTCGGAATTTTAGGCCGTTGCGAAATAATATTTGTATATTCGAAGCCTGAAACTTTTTCATTCGAATTTTACAACTGTGCAAAAGTTTAACACGAGCCGCACCCATGCAAATGCGTTACCATTACACATAGGTCGTCAAAACAAATTAACCTAATTAACAAAAAGCGACATCAAAAAAGGCGTTAATTAACATCTCGGTCAACAGGAGTAAAACGATTTTTTTTTTAAATGAAAAGAAACAACATTTTTACGTAAACGTTCGAAACGTTAAACAAACATCAATCTGGAAATATAAAAGCACATATTAGGATATCCGAAAGTAATATTGTATTTATGACTTTTCGATTCTCAGTTGTGTCGTGTTCGTCGAGTTTTCATCTTTTTGCTTGTGTTATCACAGACATTCACAAAAACGTATTTTATCGCATCAAATTGTTTTCAAGCCATTTTGCAAACAAAGGCGTTTATTCCGAGGGAAAAATTTATTCGCTTTTTTATGCTTTACCATTTTCTTGAAGAAAAAGTACAACTGCCGCGATTAACAATAATAGTTACTAGGTGACATTTTGGAGATTCAGAAATTCGAAATCTGTTTCAGAAATGGTTCCAGAAGGTTCGATGAGGAAGTTTTGACCTTAAACCGAAGTTAAAACAAATCCAACTGCAACTATTCAAAAATAGGTAGTAATCTATGATACTACAGCTCAAGTATGCATGTACCCATGAAAAAATTGGGAAGGTGTGAAATTCAAAATCTTCTGTATTCTCCGGATCTTGCACACTCAGATTAACATATATTCAGGTCATCACAAAATAATTTAGATGTGAAAATTTCGAAAAATACAGAGATGAAAAATGGACTTTCCGAATATTTTGATACATAACTGACACAATTTTGCAAAAAAATGATTAAAAATTTGACAGAACGATAGATAGAAGTGTTAAATAACGGTAGAAATCATATTTTAAATTAATAAATAAATTTCTTATTGAAAATTTCATCCGTCATCCAAAATACTTTCGGGATAGCCTCATATATGCACGTACTCGATCAGCTGTTTATGCAAGTCCACAGAACCGTCGATTTTCTCATAAACTCCCATGTAAACGATCACGTAAAGAGTAGAAATTTTAAATGCAGACAATAATCAACCTGACAATAGTGAATTTCAAAATATGAACCATTGTTCGACGAGTTCATTATGCCCGGCTCTATTCGAGACACGCGCGACCGCAGACGAAAACACAAAGGCGTCGTTACAAAATCGAAAAACTTTGTTTAGATGCGCATCGAAAACGTTAACAAATCGCGTTATTATTTCCAAGATTTTCGAAGCGAAGAAAACAACGGCGAAATCGCTCGTCAGATCCGATCGCCTCGTATGAAATCGATTACGCATACGACACGAGATCGATCGCCTTTTCTAATATCGATTTCACTAAATCTCTCCAATTTGCTGCACAAGTTCGATACGTGAAATATCCGAACGCAAGATAAGATATCTTATCGTAAAGCGACAGCGATATACATGATATAACTTAAATATCGTCGATTCTGAATCATATTTTGATCGAAATCATTGGAATGAATATTTGAAGACGAATCGTGCAAAATATCGAAGCTTCTTGACAGCTGTCAATAAAGGGCGTGTCACGTGGGTCGAACGTAACGTGGTCGCTTCCGCGCGATTTTATTTCTTAAGGTCGAACACGTAAGGGCGCGTTCCCCTCGCATCGTTTACGAATCGCGAAAACACACGTATACATATGATCGTCTGCTTTGTATCGATTGATTTGCGCGAGGTCAACGATTGCCCAATTTCGCAAAGATCGATCGATTGAGAGAACAACTCAAAAGTGTACAACAAACGATAAAATATTTACTATATCAGTTAGAACTTGTTGAATCCGAAATGTTGATTTGTCAACGGACGCTGAAAAACGGCGATTTCAACAGTGCAATGTTTACGATTGACAGTAGTATAGGTTATGTACGCGAAGAGGGGGAATACGAGGGGCGGGGCGGGGCGCGGATTGCAGATCGATCGCCGCCACCTAAAGGGCAAAAGGGACTAAAGGGACTCGAGATACGATTCGTATGTGTCGATATGGAAGATTATAAGCAGATCGTACGAATGGATCGGATATTACGTGGACGGGTGACGTGACGGGAACCGGGAACCGGGATCGTGGGCGCGGCTCACCTGGCGAGGGGCCCTGAGAGCCTGGCGCGGGCGGCCAGCAGCCTCTCGGCCAGAGAGAGGTTCCCGGCGCGCGCCGCCTCCAGCAGGTCCTGCTCCTTGCCCATGGCGGCGGCGCGCACGCCCCTCGGAAGCCCTCGACCACGAGCAGACTGTCAGCGGGCAAAACGCCATGACACGCATGCTCGCCAACCGCGAGCGGGCCCGGTCGAAATCCGAGCGGCGCAGAGACGCCGGTTTGCGCCTTTTCGGCCAGCTCGTTCGTTCGTGTTGGATCGTTTTTTTTTTCTTTTTGTTTAAATTTCAAATATGGAGGAAATTGTTCAACGCTTAACGTGAAAAATCGGCTTACGAGGAATTATGCAACAATCCTGAAAAATACTATGATGTTTAACATGAAATTCGTTTAACACGAAAACATATTTTTGTCTCTTCAATTTCGTATTGAAAATTTTCTAATTCAACATATCGCCATAAAAATTGGCATGAATATGTATTTTTTTATCGAGAAGGTTTTGTACCATTAAAATAGGGTGACCATATTTCCCAGAACCCAAAATGGGACGGTCCGCAAAAGAATGTTCCCTCCTGTATAAAAAAAATTATTTTATGTTCAAAAATTGTGATAAGACGCGGCCTGTTTTATTCTTTTGTTTTAATGAATTCAAATTAAAAAAAATAATTTGATTTAAAATTTAAGTCTTGAGCAACACCTGGAACTATCCACTAGTATTTTATAATTTATATCTTTTTGATTCGTTTCTATTTAATAGAAAAAATCAAATGTTCTTATTTTAACTTATCTTATTCTATACAATAATACAAATTAATATAAATTGTTGTGCATTTTTCCATTCTACATATTCAAAATTAGAATAAACATTTAATAAAAAATATTTGTATTGTTTTCATGTTTCGATTATAGTGTGGTAGACGTGTTGTTCTGTCAAATCTCGACTGGGAGGTTTACGGATGTGTTTTCAATGGAACGTTATCTATCAGTTATCTTTTAATACGTCTTATCGTTTTACAAAAATTTCTGTTATATGTACATATTTAAACCTACATTTAATCACAAAAAATATGTGTTTCAGCTATCTATCGCCTAGCATACCTTGTCACCGAATATGATGAAGAATATAGATTTTTCTGAATTGGAACGGTTTGAAAAAACAATATTGCTATATACACACATTTAAAACATAGCGAAGATAACATCTCGAACTTTCATTCAATTTTCGTTCAGCATTCGTTCCATTAATAAAAAAATCGATACATTTGTGTGATATTTTGCATAATTCAACTTGTTTTTTTTAAATATATTTTTCGTCTCTTTTTCAGATAAAAAAATCTAAACAAATTATCTCAACACGAGCTTCCGCTTACTTATAATAGGCATATTTAAAAAATATATATTTTTTATACAATCTTTGAGTGCCCCCTCAAACTCTATTCTCAATTCAATCCTATATGTAACTTTTTATATAATTTTTATCTAAATTTTTCACGAGCGCTCGATACGCTTAAATTTTTTTCCCTCGCTGAATTAAAGTATTACCATCTATTCCATCTGTATTGTGATGAAATGTTACGCTATTCAGTGACTAAGTGGAAGGGAAATATATGTGATGTGCCTATTTAATCCCTTTTGTGTTGCAGAAAAAAGAGGGGCTTTAAACTCACCCCAGCATTTATGAATAGAAAATGGCACCCCCCTGGAGCCGACATGTGTAATGCCATTCATGTGTGAAAATATTTTTTTACCACAAATTTTATTTTTCTAATAGTCAGGATACATATGTATCTTTTAGAATGAAACATTAGCTGAATCAATAATATTTCTTTATTTGTTAATAACTTACATTAAATCTTAATTATAGTATTACACATGAAATTAATTAGTGCATATTTTAACATTTTTTGTCAAATTATTTAAATTGAGTTACCTTCATATATATGTAAATTTATTTGTGTTATATAAATCAAATGCAGCAAATATCGATTCCATACAAACAATAATTTCCGTTACAATAATTATACACAAGATGTTTTATTTATAAAGTTACAAAAAGAAGAAAAGAATTTACTTCCAACCACAATTATATTTATATTTATCGCTCTTCGACTACTCAATGTTAAATTATAATCACAGCAATGAAAATTGGTTAATATTAAAATAATTACATCAATCACAACATTCAAAATATTATTGTTAAGGTAAATGATATTTTACAGATGAATATACTCAAAACGTCGCTATTTTCACTATTTGGCTATTGCATGTATGTATGAAACTACTTGTATGTGTATGATTATGAAGTGTACATATTTATTTTTTTATCAATAAAGTTTCAGCGTTTCATTAAATGTTTATCAACCTTTTGTTATTTATCAAAAATCTTTTCAGTTTAACAATCAACATAAATATGATTTCAGACATACTGTACTTTTGATGTTGATTCTACAAAAAAAAAATATACAACTCAAATTGGTAATTACACATATTTCAAGAAGAATTATGTTGTTTTTAATTGCTGATCAGAATAGTAATCAATAAATTAACTTATTAAAATTTGTGTAACTTAGTGTCAAATTTTACATTTGAATTAAGACGCCTTGAGTTAATATTGTAATCCTAAATCAGAGGCAATTGTTTTTATAATGATTTGATAATCAAAAAATTATTAACTGTTTTATGGGGGTGAGAGTATTAGAAAAAACTGTTTCCAATTATAACATTTCATAATTTTATTCTAATTTAATTGACAATTTTAACTGTTTAATTTCAATACATACCATAATTTGAAAAGTTTTTAAATGAAAAAAATAATTGCCTCCAAGTGTATGCTTTTTTTAAATAATTAATAAATAGAATAAGAACAAAATGTGAGAATATAAATCGATGTAATACAAATTTGTACATATTTTTTATGCTCTAATTGCCTTATAGTAAATGTATTCGCACAAATGTTCTTTTTCAATAATTATACATTACACATACTTCATTATTATTTATTTTATTTTTTTTTACTTTTGTTATTAAATTTATTTACATTATTACATATTTATAGGTATTTTTAAATTTCAATCACTGTTCGGTTGTTACAGTTATAATTGTTATATAATTAAAATTATTAAATTTTTGGCACATTTCATTATTTTTTTTTTTTTGTAAAAATTGTCAACTTGAAATTTGAAAGTCACTTCCATATTCATACTATTTATTTTTCGTTGATCACAATTTTTATTCAGAATACGCTTCATCGTTTATATCATTTTGCACAAACAAATCCAAAAGAATCATTAGCTGAACATTGAAATTTTCAATTTTATATTAAGTTCCAATACAAGATTCCCATATTTTTATTTATAATACCTTAAAATCGGTCAAAATTTGCAATATGTTTGTTCAAACGTTCTGAGCGGGCATGGTGTCCGGGTTAGAAGCGCTCATGTTCATAGCCAAAGGATGGGCTAAAGGTTCTCCTGAATTGATGGAATAATTGTGCGCTATGTCTGCCGAGCCTGTGGCACTTGTTGTAGTAGACTCATGGGCAGTCGGGTTCTCCTGAGGCATTAAAAGCCTATGAGGAAACCCGAATAGCTGAGATCACTGGAGCCGGGGCCAATAATTTGAGGTGAGTTCGGGACCCTGAGACGGAATCTGCACCGGCACTGATACACCAGCTGATATCACACCTGAGAACAATTTCAATATATCAATATTATTAGTTCAATTAATTCAGTATATCGATTAGTATTATTTATGTATCAATGAATTTATAAACTTTTGAAATTCATTAATATTTTGGAATATTCTTATATAAATTAAATGAGAATACAATCGCATTTTAAAGTATAAATAATGAATGAAATTTGTATGAATATATTATAAATGAATCAAGTTTATAATATGAATTTGCAACCTAACCCTTTCGAGTTTCAATGATAAGTCGAAATATTTTTGTAAAAATTAAATAATGATACAATTGTATTTAAGAGAAAAAAATAGTTGGCTTATTGTTAGACGAGGGATGTCATTACCGGTAAACCGATTTACCTAAATAACAGTTCGGTAATTTACTGGTAAATTTTCAATATTTACCGGTAATTAAAAAAAAATCTGTTTCAAATATTTTTGAAGTGTTGTTTTTTAAATAAATATTTTTTGGAAAATCGGTTTTTGTTAAGTGAACTTTTTTTTCGGCAAGTATTTTTGGTTTTATGGTTTTTCCTGTTTTTTTTTTTCAAAAATTAATTTACCAGTAAATTGATAATTAGAAAAAAACTTGCCAGATTACAGGTAAATTAAATTTTTGGTAAATCTGACATCCTTACTTTGAACGTTTCATTTTCATTTACATTGATATATTTTCGCAAATAAAATGTCTCAAATATCAAAAAAACATTTTAAAAAATCACTAAGTGCTAAAGACACATTAGATCAATTCAAATAAAATTACATCGGCACCGGTCATGAGAGGGTTTCAAATAAATAAATCGACGAAAATAATAACATATTACACGCAGGATATAAACAGTGCCGATTTCATTGCGAAACGAACAATAAATCGTCCATTTTGCGAAACCGTGAATATCCGAAAGTGTGTCGTACACCGTTCACGGCTACGTGATAAATGCGAAAATTTCCAACCGCCTCTCCGAAAAATTGTTACGAAACGGCGCGTTCGCGATATTTATTTACGTTTTCTGGTCGTTTCGCGAATTCTTTCCTCGTTTTCGCATTCATTTTTTCCGGGTTCCCTTTTTGCGGCATTATTTTATACCGCCGCCGTATACATGTTTTGCGGGAAGCGTGCGCTTTTCCCGTTCCGATCGTTTTTCGCAAAACAAATAATTCACACTACACACGTACACGTCTAAAAAGAATGTGCGTCCGTAAATTGTAACGAAATTCAATTTCCAACCGCAAAAATTCAACGTATACCTTTGTTTTCGTTTACGACCGAAATATCCCTGCGCCGAGCCTTGGAAATTCGCCATTGATAATTTTTGGAAAAGCGGACGATTCGTCGGAAAATTTTGCAATAAATGGCCATCTATTGCTTTCAATATGATAATAAAATTAAATATAGATTGGGTTTATATTATGCTTTTATATTCGATCGATTCAAATCCAATATTATATATACAAAAAATTCAATTAATCCATATAAATACTATTCAAAAAATTTTAAACAAATAACTTTATTATAATATCCTAACAATAACGTTATTATAATAATTTTATACTTATATGACAATAAAATCGACAAATTTATAACATGTATGAAGAGTATTCGCAGCGGACTACACGCGGATTATTTCAGTTTAACTGGCGCTCGACATGTTGAATTTCAGGGATTTTGGACCAACTACTGTAAAATACATGTGTATTGTATGTAGGCGTATTTAGATTTGATATACGTTAAATTTTAATTATTTCATGCAAATGCTTCGATGCAATATTTATTTGCTTTTCATAATAAATTAGCGTTTTAATTGGAAAAGTGTTGAAAGCTTCGTTGAGTTCGTGTAATTTAATAAAAATTATTTATTGATTTGAGGTCTTGATTGTAACAATAGATATTTACGTGAATATATCAATTGATGTAGTTAGAGAAATTAATTTGATTATCATGTTTGAATGGTTCAATATATAATAATTGTTAACATTAAAATGACAAATTATTGTATTGCGTTGTATGATTCAGGAAATTTTAGTGATCATATAATTATCTGAAAATGATCAAATCAAATTGAAATGTAATAATTTAATCTAAAAATTCTTTATATGAAAAATAAATTGATGATAAATCTTCTTTAGATATTTAACTATATAATTTTTCATTTAAATTTCAAAAATGATTCAGATAAAGGAAAAAAACTTCATAATATTTAAAAATAGTCTCGATGCTGTGGATTCGTTATTTTAGAATTAAAATATATTTTCAAAACGATTAAAAAATAACGAGAGCTTCGTCCAAACGACATCTTAAAATTGACTTAATCGATATAAAAAATCGTTTTTTATTTATATATTATTATCATATCCCGAATCTATATAAATTTAAATATAAAATAACATCAAAAGCGAAAAATGTCTATAATATTTTCATTTTATGTATTAATTTATATGCACGCCTGTACATTTCCGTCGTCCGCACACACATAATATATTTTTTAATATGCGCCCCGCTTCCCACTCGCTTTTATTATATACGCAACCGCGAATTGAAATTGGGCACGCACATACACACGCACACCCCGCGTATAAATATATTATATTTTTTGCACATGGCAAATGGGAAATGTCACTTCCAAGCCTATTTTTCACGGGTTTCCCGGGGGCCACTTCCTACGACGCCTCCCCTGCGAGAGGGCGGATTCCCGCCGCCCCCATCGCGGATTAAAACCCGAAAAAATATAATACGAAGGGCGGGAACAAAGCGAAAAAATTCGCATATTTCACATTTGTCCCGTGTAATAATTTCGTATGTAATCGTGTCCCGTTTCGGCGCCCGCTGACCGGGAACAATCTCATTTCGCTTCGGGATTTTACACGTGATTTTGACTTCGGGAATACACATGGGCTGTGTGTTTGGCTTTTGTCCATTTTTTTTTTTTGTATTTCGCACGTTTTGTTGTTCTTTATTGCGACATTAAATGTGATTTTGAAATTCGAGGTATTTAACATTCAACATTAATTGGGCGTGAGCGGAATACTTAAGAAAGTTTTTTCCTTTTCAGAATTCTCTTTTAATCGTGGCTTTGTTTGTTGATTTCTGATTGTATTAATTTTTTGTTTTGAGTTTCAGCGGTTTCTATGAATCCTTATAAAGTAGAACTTCTGGGTGGAAAAATTAAATTGTTTTTCAAGAATTGACGTCAACGATGAAATTTCAAACAGGGGAATTGACATTTTTTCTTTATGTTTCATTTTTTTGTTTGTTATGTTTCATTTTTTTGTTTGTTATGTTTCATTTTTTTGTTTGTTATGTTTCATTTTGATGTTTATTTTGCGTCTAATGTGAATTTCATATGAAAGTCGTTTTTTCAGAAAATAATTCTTATATTATCATCGATAATTTATATGAATCATATTTATATGTTCATATGAATCATTAACAAATCGAAATGATTTTCTAAAATATGGTTTTTATTTTTATTTTAGTGCTCAAGTAATGAATTGATCTTTAACTCATATATATGTATTTAACAATTGCACTTAATATTAAGAGATTATTCCCAAGAAACCAAGTTTCATAGATAGTATATTAAATCACCATTGATTCATATATTATACTTTTTATTTTGCGCAATAAATCATGTTGGTTTATTGTACCATTGTTATTATAGAATATCATCTAACTTGAAAGAAAAAGCTTTTTATTATAAATCTTGTAAAAAATTTAATTTAATTGTTATTAAAATAATAAAAATACATTAATTAAAAATCTCATTAAAAACAATAAAAAACATAGGTAATACCCATTTTTATAATGACGATATATTACTCCTTATCCATAAAGAAAATCATAAAAGAAAAAATTTAAACAATCACCACCCGAATTAACATACAAACATTCAACGAAAACAAAAACCAAAAACCTCCCCCAGAAGCCCTCCATTCTATCGATTACACTGAGTTAACGCACAAAAGTTTCGCTGAAAGCGCGCGTGCTCCGCATACGTACACGACCATTTTTTCACGTCTGAAAAGTGAAAAAGAACACAAAAATAATGAATGAACGGGCTTACCGGTGCTCGTCGACGACGTCGTTCCCGTTCCGTATGAGGGATGAGGGTTTAAGGGCTGCTGATGGGCCGCCGCTCTCGGCCCATATCCACTCAGGGGATGAAGGGCGTCGGGGAACATGTATGGATAACCTCCGTCCCTTTGCTGCAAACAGCTCGAACTTAATCCACTCGACATCGAGCTACGGAAAATAAAAGAGGTTATGTTAGTTTGTTAGTTGTTGTTGATGGTGGTGGTAGTCTTCGGTTCGGTGGTGGTGTCAAAGATGACCCTGCAAGGTGGGTTGTGCTAGATATTGAATATAAATATTGGTATTATACTGTTTTTAATGTTCTTGTAGATTTTTTTATAGATGCATTGAAATAATATGGATTGTACGTTAAAATGAATTATTTGTGCATTAGAATAATATAAGATGTGTATTATTTCTGCTGTATTAAAGAATTTCGTATTGAGCATCATTTTATTCGTAGTGTGTAATGGAAGAAAAATTTGTGCGTCTTAAAATTTGGTACATTATGATGAGCAATGATCAACACTAATTGGGCTTTTCACTGAAAGATAAAATAATAAAAGTCGGAGAAAACACCGCACCAAATGGTATATTTTTGGAGATGGAATTGATAATTGAATAATTGATCTTTTACTGAAATAAAAATCCAATGAGTTTCATTAGTTACTAGATATCATAAATAACCATTTTAATCTCCGATGGTTTTTCTATAACTTAAAAAACATAATGATGAGTTATAACTTTTTTTAATTCTTCAATGTTCCAGTGGCTACCATGTACTAATATGATTAAAATATATGTATTCAAAAAAATATTAATTAGGCAATTCTCAAAAATCATACAACAAATCTTCAAAAAAATCAATCGAAAACTCACTCTTACAAAAAACTCCATCTGTCCCAAAACCAACAATCCCACAAACAAACAAAAAAAAAACCTCCATACACATAGATTATTTTAAGACAACATTTATACGAAAAATTATCCACCTCGTAGCACCCGACTACGGAAACGCCACACACTGCCGCAAAACATCATCGTTTATATTCGACAAATTATTGCACGGTCGAATCATCATTTATCATTTCGTACGGGATACATAAACAACTCGGCGAGGGATCGTTTTGCGAAAACAAAGTGAAATAATACGCGTGCATGTCTCCATTGTGTTACGTCTATTTTTTCCCGCCCGTTTCCCGCCTTATATCCCCCCCGTGGGGGGTGGGGAGGGGGGTAGGGTCCTCTTCGTCCTTTTTCCGCAGGTAACTAAAACAACTTCCTCTCCGTTTTCCGGGCCATTAGTCAATTATTTAATTAATCTTGCCTTAGTTCGGCCGGGACTTGGGGAATGTTTAAGGACCGTTCTCTCTCTCTCGAAACAATTCACCGAATCGATTTTATTGAACTTTGCCGTGAAATTCCACGTTTTATTGCCGACTGATTTAAAGTCCGCACGAAACGAATCCGATAAACTATTATTCGACGCTTAACGAATTTATATATATATATATATATATATATACATATCTATACGTGATCGAATGTATATTTTAATTCGTATAATGCTTTTTATCGGTGCGGGAATGAATTTGTTTTTTCGTGAAGTAGTTCTTGTTTTCATATTTATAGAAGTTCTGGATGCTGTTTGTTGTCGTTTCATTAAGAAATAATTTAATATATTTATTAATATGAAATTGGATTTTTATTAATCATTAAGTACAAGAATTATATAATATTATATTTATTATATAAATTTGTTGTGTTTTATATTCATATAAGGGGTATCATTATTATTACTTTTCGTATCAAAATTTTCTGGTTTTCAAGGTTTTTAAGTTATTTAAAATTCAAATGTCGATATTTTGACATTTCGGCATTTTCACACAAAAGATATTTTGGGCAGTAAATATTTTCATTTTAAAATGGCCTTTTAGTGAATAATATTAATTTTAATTAACATTAAATCATTTAGAATTGTCAAATTATCAATGGCGCCTTTATTACTGAGTTTTTGACGTCGATTTAGTCACTTCTGGTTTATAGTTGGTCATGATAAGACGAATAAATGCGTTTGTATCTTCAATAATTAATCTACTACTGTTCTTACTAAAAATAAATTTCTTGCGTAAAAATATTTGTTCCAATTTACAAGCAGTACCGAACCCAAACAAAATGACAAAGATATACTTTTTAAAGATAAAAAATTCGTAGAAATAACTTCCGTTTTTTTTCTAAATCTTTCCACAGCTTTTATTTGCAGAACTAAAGTGGGTAGCTCTAAATTATGAAATGGGTCACTTAGTGACCCGCAGATCATATGTTGCACTACATGCAAGGATTATAATGCCGATGACAAGGATTTTCCAGTATTCTTATCGGATATTCAGATTTGTTCAGATAATTGAATATCCCCAATACGTAATGATAAAAAAACGAAACTCTTTATTGATTTGAACACCAAAAACCATCGCAGTAAATAATCATAAACCGAAACTACCAAGTCAAATTCAAATACTACTTTAATTCCGCTATCCTCAAATTCAAACACATCATTTAATAACCATTCCACATTCGCTCAACTCAAGCATCGACAAAGTCTCAAATAAAAACATCAAAACCTTCCATCCCAACAACTCAAAAGACAAAACCATCCGCCGAACAACCTCAACGCATTAGATAGAGAGAATAGTAACAAGTCACCTGTAGGAGTCAGCCATGGTGGCAATTGGCTGCGGTATGGACGGGTACATGGAGTTGAAGCCCGCGTTCAGGTTGAGCCTGGGCGGGGGCGGAGGCGCCGGAGGGCTTCCGCCCCCCTGCTCGGCGCCCCCGCCGCCGCCGCCCCCGCCCCTCCTCTGCGTCCTTAGCTTTTCCTCGCGACGCCACTTTGCACGCCTATTGCTGAACCATACCTGTGGAAAAGATTATGCAAATTGTGAGATGACTGCCTTTTTTGTTTTTATATCAATGATTTTTATTTTTTTTTTTTAATAAATTTTATGTTAAAAATTGTATAATAGTTTTTTAAATTATATTTATTGATTTCTTAGATCTGATTCAAATAAAAAAAAACTTTCTTTTGATATTAAATATTTTCAAAAAAAAATTATTTTTGCAAAATATTTTCCCGTTTTTATCATACCTGCTTGTGCATTTTTTTATCGTATTTAGATCCGAGGGTAGAAAAAACGAGAGAGTTAGAAATAATCACCCCTCCTGCGTCCTGAAACCGCTTCCGCATAACTATTTCATATAACATGAAAATCCATGGTGCAAAAGTTTCAGAACTGACGTTTTCCGAAACGAAACGTACCCGAATAAAAAATACAAATTTTCCACCCAGCAAACGCGCAAAATCCCAAAACTTTTTCATCCTCTCGGACGCGCAAAACATTCGCAAGATTGACGACACAAGCGCGTACATATCGCGGCATTACGGCGGGCAAACGTCGAATAAATCCTCGTGAAATATGAGAATAAGTAATGAAAAGGGTCCAGACCGGTGAAAATAACTTATATTTCATATTATTATACGCACACAGCGAAAAAAAGAGACTCGTCTCGCGCGAAAAGGGACGGTTTGTCAACAACAATGGCCGGCGGAAGGCGACTCTACAGGGTGTGTCGGAAGCCCGCAGACCCTCCCCTCGAATCCCACCCCATAATAATATATACATGCCCGGCCTTACCCTGCCCTCGCGGAGGCTCTGTGACCCGTCGGAAGCCGAAACTTTCGTCGCCGAACGATCGGTGATTTATCGTCGAAATTAATATACGGACTCCGCACGACGTGTACATATATATAATATAAAGTTTTCGCAAGAAAATGGCCCCGTTTTTCCATTTTCTTTTCGCAGGAAAATATGGCTGTTTTCCTTCCTGGTCTCTTCTTCACAATGGCCCGCTTTGTCGCTGGACCTTCCGATTCTGGAAATGGTGGCGCTTTTTTTTCAGCGTACGTATAATGTATGAATGTATGAAAAAAGTTAGATGGATGCGTGCGATCGTAAAAATTTATCTCTTTTACGCGCGGCGATTTATCAATAGTGCGTGTCGCTTTTGGGTCGACGCAAATGTAACGACGCGCTTTTTTGTTCCATTTTATACATGGAAAATCATAAAATTCCCAATTTATGATATAAAAGCCCAAACATAAAAAACAACAATATTTCATATAAAAAATTGAACAAATCTAACATTAGAATCGGCGCGAAAACGATTAAGCGACCGCAATACGAGACAGTGGCGTTGCCGGGAGTTTTTCACGCATTTTTCACTTTTCAGTCGTTAAATAAATACGAATTTCCATAACAAAAATCACGACGGCTTTGCGCGTAAAAGCGGGCGGGATGGGAGCGTGCGTGCGTGCGTGCGTTGTCAGATATGCGTGTTGTCGGTCTCGTGAAAAGCGGGCGGAAAACTGGGCGGGAAAACCGGGGACTGGGAAACTCTGGGGACGGGAAATCCTGGGGATGGGGCCGTGATGTAAAAAGGACGAACCGTCAGTTGTTTTCCGTCTGTCCGCACAACTGGCAAGATCAATAACGCTCCGCGGGAACATGCGTCCCGACGCACACGATAGACCACCTACCCAGAAGGCAGTGGCGTCGCATTTGCTTTATTTTATTTTGTATTGCATATATAATATAATTTGATGTTGATATTTTTTTTTTTGGGAAATGCTTATCATAGTATTATTATATTCTGTCAAATCAAGTTTATTTTGAAAGTGAAGTGGTTCGACCTTTGTAGGAGTATATAAATTATGGAAAATCTATTTTTTTAATTAAATATAATGATAATCAATAAAATAAATGGTAAATATGACAGTTAGTTTAAGACAGTACTAATGTGGGGGCATCTGAAACGCTTACATCCCCTATATATAATAGCGAATTTCTGTGTGTCTGCGTGTGTCGAAGACGCTCGCGACTTTTTATAGTATTGATTCTAATATAGTCTTTATGTTATAAAGTTAACGTCTATAATGTGATACTTATTAACTACTGGCTTTGCCTATATATGCATATTCGTAACGGCGACAATAAGTTATTTTGATTTTATTAATTAAATATTAAATATTCAAATCGGGTACGGGCATCGATTTCAAAATAAATACATACACATCCCGATGTTATTAACATCGGGCCTATTTACTAGTATTATATAAATCGGGTAATTTATAGTGACACCCCGCGCCGAATTATATTAGCGACATTTAGACGTGTGTACTTTCACTTTCCTTTTAGAAAAACTGAACGTGGGGTTGGTTGTGCGAAGCCAAATTTCTCAGTCAGTAAAATTAAATGCTTTTATCTAATCCCGCATGTCTCAGTCTGTCAAGAGTCTAAACTTATTTCATAACGTTAGCGTTATGAAATACGTTATGTTTACGTTAACGTAAACTCATTTTTATTGCTTGTCATGTTCATAACATTTTAAATCAGCATTATTCAACTGATAAATTACACAAAGTAAAAACTAGTAAAAAAATAATTTAAAAAACAAACAAGCGACGCCACTGAACCGTACTCGTACACACTCAAAGCTACGCAATATTTGCTACGCACGACGTAGGGTAGCGTAGATACTCGCCGCCAATACCTTGCGCGACGCCCTCACCGAAACACCCCGAAACGCACCCGAAAACATACCCGAATTTCGCATAAACATTTACACTATTTTATATATGCAAACCGACAAAATGGGAAATATATCCGCCATATTTGCATTCGCAAACATCTTTTTCATGGGCGCGCTCAATTCAATAGGCGATGACGACTTTCATCGCTGGTTTTGCGTGAAAATCGTTTTTAGTGATTAAAAACGTGATCTGTCGACAATAGCACAAAGGACACAATCAAAAGCAATTTAAAAGGCGGTAACTTTACCGCCTCGTTACGCGTTTTGTTTTTGCTGTTTCGCAATTTTTTTCGGCGAAGTTTTTTAATTTTTTAATTGATTAAAATTTCGAAGACTTACAAAAATCTTGGTAATTAGTTTGCTCCTGAAAAATTGGTATTGAGTTATGAGCGGATCATTTGGCGACTTGCTAAAATATGTAAGCCGATAGTTTTTCTAATTTCGTTTCGTAAACAGTATGAATAAACTATTGATTTCAATATAATAATGATTTCGTCGATTCCGTGGAACACTACAATGAGGAAAATGTTTTGATTAAAAGTTATGCGCTTTGAATATGTTTGCAATCGGCACCGTTTTTCACGCCATTTTTCGCGGCTTTTCAGCGATTTTTCAGTATTCAAACAAACTGAAGTATATATCAAACAACTCTGAGGGTTCTTGAACTGCGTATGCACTTTGACGTGCCGACAAAACTGAAGAAAAATCCTTTTTATTAACGCGCTTACATTTTATGAATAACTTTACCAGACCGTGATTTCGTTACTCGGGGATGAGCTGTTTTTCATATTTTTTCCCCGGGTTGCGCTTTATTCGTGCGCTTTCTACAATTTTCCTTTTTTATACGCTGGCTCTTTTGCCATTTTTTTCCAGTATATTTTCGCCCTCCTATCTCTGGGGTTCGTTTTATTCGCGAGGATGACTGCATGCAAGCTATGTTTTGTTTTGTTAGTTTCTCATTACATTAAAACGGCTTCCGCTTCCTCGGTTTGATTCTATTCACCGTTGGGTATTATATTTTTCAACGGAAAGAACATCGCTCTTCTATATTTTCTATAGGTGTACTTTATCTCTGTATCTTTATGTAGGATATTTTCTATAAATTTTCAACTAAAATTTTCGCGAATTTTTTTATTATTTTCAGTTAAATAATTTCATCGCAAAATTCCAGCGGAATATTTTTCAAACTCGAAAACCTGTTTATTTTACGAATTCATAGATGAATTTTTCATTATGAAAAACTACGGTGAAAAATCCGGGAAAAACTTTATAATGAAAAAGTATTATATTTATTTAACCAATGAATTCGAAATATTACATATTATGAATTTTTCGAAAATTCAAATTTATTTTATAATAATCAATTTTATTCTAGAAATTTTTATAGAATACTTACCTTTTCAAATTAAAACAGTAAATAATACAATATGGTTGTATGTTACTTATACCAATTTGTTCGTTATATTATAATAATATTATAAATAAAAGGTGAAGCTCGGGTGCAACATTATTGAATTCTTAAGTATTTTGAAAATTTTGCTATAGAAACTATATATGAGGGGTTTGGCAGAAAATAAGGCTAAGCGACATTTGTCACTTTCGGAGGTATTAAGAAAAACAGTTTTCAAAAAACAGTTTACATGCGTTTAGATTCAAATATAACTAGAAGTAACCCGACATAGTACTGTTATCTTTCGACAGAATGTGGAATTATTTATTAATTTTCGCAGTAACAGTACTAAGTTTTGTAGTAAATAAAAGAAAATCAATTTTGTACTTTTGGCGCTTAGCCTTATTTTCAGCGGAACCCCTCATATTATATTTATGATATTATATAATGAAACAAATCAATTGATATAAAATATTCAAAAATTCAATTATAATAGAGCTTCTATCGAATTTTGCAGACGCTGAATTTTCGCTCAAGCTACATACTTACCTGGCCGAATTTACGAAACGGCTTTGTATAGCAAGAGGGTTTAGTCGATTATTTAAACTTTTTTTTTGTTTTTTGAAGAAGTCACCACCCTCTGCCGCGAGTGTGTCTTCGAAAAAGTTTACCTGGATACGTGCCTCGGGTAATCCGATCTTCTCGGCGAGCCTCTCGCGCGCGAACACATCCGGATAGTGCGTCCTCTCGAACTCTGAAAACCACGAATAAAATCAAAATCAAACCCAAACACATACTCCTACGTTCCGTTGATTCAAAAATAGATTGGCAATCCGACAAAGCGCGGAAAAAAATCACAAAAAGGGAGCCGCCGCGTAACAAACGACAATTATTCGGGCGGAAGAAGAAAACGAGGCAAACCTTGTCTTCGCGAATATATGGGGGTGGGTTTGAGCCCGCGGACATAAAAGCAATTATACATCAAAAAGCAGAAGTGCGATTTGTCCTTTAGTGAAAGGACTCTCTTTCTATTCCCACCCAAAGACGATTTATTTCTGGATTCGCCCCACACTCCGCAAATAGTGAATTATTCTCGCGCCGATTTGCCGCGTATTACCATTTTATATTATTGCGCGTTGTATATAATATATATTATGTATTAGATTTGTGTCAGAGCATGAAGAAGCGCCACGCTACACTAATTTCCTGAGGGAAATGTTTTATTTTTCCCTTACTCTGGTCGTAACTCTGCGTTACGGATGTCGTGTAGTTTGTCGAAAACTAGGTTTTATTTGGAAACGTAAACTATGATTATTTTGTTTCCGTTCTAGTTTAGAACGACAGTAAAATATGGAAACAAAAATATGCCATAAACTCTATAATTATGTGATGTTATATAAATTTAACGAAGAATGAATTTTTTTTAATGAACTCACCTTTTTCTAGGCTGTCTATTTGTTCGTTGGTGAAAGAGGTTCTGTTCCTTTGCAGTTTTCTTTTAAGTCGCAGCCTCATTTGAGAATCTTCGTCACCCGACGAAGCATGTTCACTATTTCCATCTGAACCGGCTTCGGAATGGATAAGATCTTTAATAAAAAAAAAAAACAACGATTAAAAACGAGAATTGCTATATTTTCGTTCATCGCATTCATTACAATTTCCAACATTTACTTAATTTTTTTGTGTCATGTACAAATTACCACAGCATATTTTCGCAATAAACAAATATGTATTAATAATCACACTGTTATACCAGAGTTGTACAAACGATAAACAGAAGCGTAATTCAATTTGCCACCCTATCCATAGCAAGTCTATGGGGAGTGTATTTAAGTACATGTAAATAAATAGAAAAATCAACACCCCCATAAATTTTGTATAAGCTAATCAAAAGGGATTGATATTTGTTAATTTAAACGTTCGAAAAAATATGAAAATGTATTTATTTATCCTGCATTGTTTGTAAAATACTTACATAAAACTTCTAATCAATTTGAAAAGAATTAAACGATCGTTCCACATTTCCGAACATCTGCGTAAGAGGTTCATACAAAATTGTGCGAGTTCATCACCAGACTATATAAAACAACGACAATATGCGAATATTTGTCAAGTGGTAAGATGGATGAACGACAAACGCCACAATGAGAGAACACTTTATTGCTCGCCCGCCCCACCGTTTTTCGCTAACTTTGCCCGACCATATAAATATCCTTTGTTCCGGACAAATGGGATTCACATAGGCAAACACACACCCACACAAATCCTTATTCGTCTACCCTAATGAAAATCCCCAATCGTTAATTTAATAACGCAACTTTTGTGCAACGGCCGATCGGGAGGACTTAGCAATCGACGCGCTCGCAGACCTTAATCCCTTTTGACGAATAGGCGCTCTTTGTATGGCATACATGTGGAATTCTACTACAAAAGCGTGCAATTTGGAACCCTCGAACATATGGAAATTTATAATTTTCATTACGTATGTCGTCAAATATAATATAGATTAAATTTTAAATATAATTCTCGGCGAATATTAGTCGCGCGTAATCTCTTGCCGTTTTTCCGCAAGCACACTAGAGCGAAATTAATTTCTGTCCTTGCGAACAATCGCCTCGAACTTCCGCGCGTCCATGTTTGACTTGAGGAAACCTCTGGCTCTAATATAATATTGTACGAGGCCGATCTTATAACCTTCGCCAAACAAGAGAAAGGGAGCGAGCCGGGCGCAAAGGGAGAGCCGTAGGACCTCACCTTTCCGCGGAAAAGGGCAAAGGGAGCAAAATAAAAGTCGAAATGGAAAAAAATAAAGGAGAGAAAGTGAGAGGAAGGACTCCGCGGACGGGAGAGAGTGTGTAAGGCGTACTCATCTCCGGAAAGAACGGCCTTCGGTGGTGTGAGTAGCGCCGTCGGGGCGGCGTCTACGAAAAACCGAGGGAACGAATAAGAGAAAGGAGCTGAAATAAAATGAAATAGAAAAAATTGTGGAAAAAATAGCACAAAGGGAAGAGCTCGGTGGAGATAAAACGAAATTGGAGTTATCGAAGCGTGCACAACAGTTGTTGGACCGACGGGGGAGGTTTCTGCCGCTGCCATGGGTCGCGGCTGCAAAAGGAAAAACCTCGGCGGGTGGAAAAAAGGGGGTGGAACTATTTTTCCGCGAGATTTTCACCGGGACCGTGGAGAAATCTGTGAAACGCGTGTGCGTAAAGCCTCCGTCGCTCGTGTTTTATAATGGCAATGCGGAACTCGCGAATGGCTAATTATCGGCGTTTTATCATCGCCGCGTGGGTTTCATCCGTCGATGTTTTGCAACGGTCGTCATCTGCGGAAGATGCGGTTCATATTACCCAATGTTGAATGGGTTCGGTTAATCTACACACGGAGTCTGATCGCATATTGTGAACGGCAATAGTGCTGATGTCATCGGAATGCCATCGCAAACAATGGATTCGTTAATGATGTTTCCTATCAATGCAGTATTAATAAACGCAATTCGCTATTTAAAATTTATAAAATCGCTTCTTTGAATCCCGGTGTCATACGAATTTGTATGAATCATAAACGTCTATACCCAAGGAATGTTTCCAACGCAAAATATTAAAAAATTAAAACGCCCATCGCACACATTAGATTTTTTCATATCTGAAGGGGGCGTACCCCTGACTGCACAGGAGTGGACCGCTCTGCAGCCCCTGACCGGACGGAAAACAAACCAGCCCTTCCACACTGTTTAGGGGGGCTCAGCCCCAGCCCTTGGCCCCCGGAAAGAAATGCCGATGGAAATTCCCTGCTGGGGAGACGAAGGCTTGGGGGAGCGCGCCCCCGGGGGCCCAGGGGGCGCATGCGCCGCCGAAAGCCTCCTCATTACATTATGTAATATTTCCAGCCCCCTTTCAGACGACCCTCGGGTTCGTTACGTGGATGAAAATATCGGCAGAGGAGTATGAGCTGCGTTAGAGAGTTAAACGTTCACTCGAAACAAAGGAACTGTTTGTGACGCCGCTTTTTCGCCCCGATGAAATCCATAATGACGCGCGAAAAGTGCGAGAGCTGTTCTTTTATGGTGTGTGTGTGTATGTTTGTACGACTGGGAAATTCTGATTTGTCCTAAAAGAGATTGCAATAGTCTGCATTTAATTGCAATAGATTTAACAAGAAACTTAAACGTTGCCGTTTAATTTGAACAAAAATTTAATTTTATATAGATTAAAAAGTTAAATATGTGCATTAAATAAAATATCCGTACCTTAAAACGAATAAACGTGCATTAGAATGAAAATAAATACCAACCTCACGACCATTATTCACAAATTTCAAAATATAAACGATTCGCAATAAATCGAATTCAAAAAAAAATAAAATTATTTAAAAAAATGGACCAAATTGTTAAAATGTAGTTGATAGTTGTATTGTATGCGTGTAGAGAAATACTTAACTCTGGGGACTTTGCCACCTATCATTATAATGTACAAACTATTCATTCTACTGCATATTTCATATTTTTTAATGCTCACTTTATACTGCACAATTTTTTTATTGCACATAATGAATAAAATAAGGATGTGGAGATACGGTATCTGCAAATTATTGGCTATTTGCAGTTACAATAAGAAATAATCAAATGTCATGTCTATTTATCGATATCCAAATGTCGTGTGTTTAAACAGTTATTGTGAATTATGTTTTCCATTTCTTAACAAATTTCATTTTATTTTTTCTATTTTAATTAAATAAATTGACATTATATTATGTTATCAATATATTTCTTCAAACTTTACATTCACAGCCGATGTTATTAACATCGGGCCTATATACTAGTATATGTAGGTATATTCAAAACAGAGCAGGAGCGCAAAGCAAGTGGAGCAACGAATTTTTACCCGGAGCAAGAGCAGAGCCAAACCACAGTAATTTATAAAGCTCCAATCGCTCCAACTTTAAATGCAAAATTATAAAAAATAAGTTGAAATAAAAAAAAAATCAAACTTTGTACAAAAATTCGACGTTAATCTTTTATTCAATTTTTGATTATAATTAGATTTTATTATAATACGATTACCTCCCACTTTATAGTGAAATAGTTATATTGTTTATGTATTTTATTTTTATTATTAATTATATTTAATCGGAGCGTGGAACGGAGAACGTACTTTGATACTGGAGAGGAGCCACTCAAATAATTGGTCGCTCCGAAGCCCTAGTATAATATATTCCTCATTTATTTTCCTATTAAAGAAAACCTTCCGGATCCGAAAAAAATATCCATTTTTCCAACATTCCGAAGCGACTATTAAAAAAAACCATTACAAAACACCCTAAACATACCGAACAAACACCATCCCACAATCATAACCTGACCTAATCAACGCCTAATTTTTACCTCGCCCACCAAACACATTCGAGGCCAGAGGGTTGCCCGGACCACGCCTCCCTTAACACACTGTATACAATGTGGTCGACCTCGCCCTCCAGGTGTGTGTTGTCGGCAATTAGGTCTCAAGACAACCCGGCCACCGTCCCGGGACCGGGATTAGATATCGGAAAGTCCTCCTGGGCCGGACCGAGGACCGCTTAATGCGGATTATAGGGAACGTGACTTCGCCGGTGGAAATGTAATTTGACGGTCGTTATCTCGCCGCTCTGATGGCACAATGGTGACATGTGCGGAGTGGTTACGGAATATGTGTGTGATGTGTTTATTTGTTGGTTGTTTTTTTTTCGGTTTGTGTCTCACGAGCGGTGTTTGTGCCGTGGAGAGTGGGAGATGAGCGTTGGGTTATGAATGAATTTTTTTTGTGGTAAATATTGATGGGAAAATCGTTGTTTTGTATGTAGAGTTATGAAATCGTATTTCCGTTTAAAAAATTTTTTTAATACAATGATTTGAATGAATTTTTTTTTTGTTGAAAAAAAATTATGAATTAATCATTATTTTCAATGCCATATGTATCCGAAAAAAATCACATTGTAAATTATTAACGCGGTACAGTTAGAAAATTATTTATGTATAGAAAATATATTAATTATTCAGCATTATCAAATGCATTCGTTCCCATTAATTATTGAAGTTGATAGACAAATGATACGTCCAATAAGTCACTTCAATAATATTACAACAATTACGGTTGTAACCAGGATTTTTTCAAGAGGGGGCCAAAACACATTTTTTATATAATATATATGTGATACAAATGTGCTATTATTTTTCATTTGAAATATAATATGTATATCACGGTCTTGTGATATATCTCGACATAATTAAATATAATAATATTTTTCAAATTTAAGGGGGGGAGGATCCCCATAGACTCCCTTGGCTACGACTACGTAACCACTATTTCAAAAAAAAAAAATCTTTAACCGCTCGTTAAAAATTATGCATTTTAAAAAATCGGAAAAAATCCCGAACTCATACAAATAATACATACTCTCAAAAAAATTCAAATAAAACCCAATCCACGAAATCAACCCCTACAGCAATTAAGACACGCCATTCGTTTAGCAACCTTTCGAATTAAAAAAATGTTAAAAGCGGCCGATTGAATCGACCCATTGTGTGCACAATAGTACGCGCGCCTAGCACTCGAAACGTCAGTTAAACGATCAAATGGTTCGTGTCCCGATTGTTTCAACGCGATCTGTAACCGATAACCACTCTTCGTCGGAAAAAAATCACTAATAATGGAAACAAATCGACACAAGAATCCCTCCAGCGAAACACTCGACAAGTCGAACTCGACACACTTGAACCTCTCGACGAAACGGTTCCACAATGCGGCCACTTGATAAAGTCGCTGTACAATGTGACGAATCGAGTTGTACGCAAAAAATCGACGCTAAATACTTGTGCTGCTCTATAAATCAAAATTTGAATGATTGTGATTCGTTTGTTGAAGTTTTTCGATTCGATTTTTGTAAAAATAATAATGGGTTTTAAAAGTTTTCGTTTAATCTATGATCGAATGTATTGCAAGAATTTTTTTGATTTCTGTCTATTTTATTGAAAATTATTATGTTTGAAAAATCGATTCTCTTTCTTACATATGTTCATCTCATTTGAAGTCATCAATGCGGTTTTCCAAGCGGTCGACTTTTGACGCAATCAAACGGCTCATTTCCATATTTCCCATATGGTGACTCGACACGCCAGATTACTCGTGATTTTCGCTCGCTTTTCCTCTTGTACATACATAGCGGATGTGTTTTAACACAACGGATATCTGAAGCGAACAGTATCAAAACCCACAACCCCCAATTTTCAAAAAATCAATCATCGTCTTTATAAACATCTTTTCCATGGTTTCTTATATTATCAAAACTTTTTCGACTACAATATAATAAAATATTGATGTTATTAATTGTCCAATAATGTACAATCAATGGTGCGTAGTTAACTCTATATATTGCATTGATCAATGCGTTCAAAAGACACTGAACTGCTTAAAATATATTGAAATCGAAAATTAACTCGATGGTGTTTTGTATTTTGATGCTGCACAACTCATCTGAAAACTCTCGTTTATTCGGCGTGCAATATTCCCAACTACGAGGGAATTCGTAATGAAGTGCACGTGTTCGCGTGCACTATTTCATATAATGCATGCGCAAAATGTGCACGCCGTCCGATGCATTATTTGCGATTGAATTTTCGATAAACTCTCGCCTGTGTGAATACGCCGAGAGGCTATTCGTTTTTCATGAAAGTTGTTGTTTTACTACAATAAACTATCGTTTTTGTTCCGTGGATTGTTCATGATTCATGATTTTTCGTTTCGTTTAATTGATCGAATCAAAAATTTCCCGTTTTTTTTATTTTACATTTTGTTGACGCGATGGTACGAATTTAATTGAAAAATTAACGAGTATGTAAAACAAAATACGAAATCAAAAGCGAGAGGAAATGCGTCGACAAAAAAAACTATTTGTCGGCAAACAAATGCTCGAATATTAAAATAGGGGAAAATTTCGACGAGTGGTTTACTTTCGCGTGCAAATAATGTATGCAAACTGCAAAAACATTTTCGCGTGTAATTTTTATTTATTTTTGCCCACAGCCGCCGTATAATATTTGCATATACAATTTTTCGGTCCGCCCCGCTCCTATATGGCACACTCAAAACAACGGCCACGTCGAAAATAAAAAATCGAAAATCAAAACAAACAAAATATGGCACTGTACGCGAATGAAATATCATAATGCGAACGATGCGGAAAAATTTCACGCACGGACAGAATCGAATATTGCGACGCGTCAAACTGTAGCGACACGTGTTCGAATAATTAAATCCGCATTTTTACTTTTGCTTATTACTTGTGTGTGTGAATTTTCGGTGAATGTGTACATTTCGCGCAACTTTCACCTGACAGATCAGTGTTGCTATGGCAACAGGCGTCGCGACGCCCTTCGTTTCGACTTATACTTTCTTACTTACTTAGTTATACGATATACAGAATTTCTTGTGCAGCAAAGAAAAATCGCAAAGCTGAATTTTCTTCGAAATAAATCTTAAAATATTAAAGAAATATATTTTTTGCATCACATAAAAGAAAAATTTTTCCTGTCATATCAAAATTTTAGAAAAATATTCTTAACATTTATAATAATAAAAATCAATTAAAAGATTTGAATAATGAAAGAATACCTTTCCAAAATTATGTAATTCTAAGAGACGATGACATGTGGTTTATATAATTTCCAATTTCGTGAAAGTTTTAATGTTGTAGCTTTTAATCATTGCATGGATTTTCTGATAATTTTGAAAATTTTTAAGTATCTTTTTACCACATATTGTAAGAAAAAATAATTTTACAGGATTTGAATATACGGTAAAAAAAAATTCTTTAGAAATTATCTGAAAATCTATATATGGTAAAAATTTATAATATTCAATCTTGTAAATTAATCATGATTTTTATAAAGTTCACTATAAAAATGGCCTATTTGATATTATCAAAATTATGCAATAGATGTTTTTTTATGAAGCAATTTGGAAAAAATAAACTTCAGAGCCATAAAAACTACAATTATTCCCTTTCTAAATTATATTTTAGTCCTTTATTCCAGTTTCTTATTTGTGACATACATAAAGAAACTCAAATAGATATATCAACACATTTGAGTCATATATAAATAAATACAAAAAGAGGTTCCTAAATTACACAGCATTAACGTGCGCAAATATAAAAATGATATATGAAATTCCGAGATCATTGTGAAATCGGTACTTGCTTCTATGTTGAAAATACGTGATTTATTTTCAGCAATACCTAGTGAAAAATGCGATGTTTTATATCTTAAAAATACGTCGCTGAGAATCCGAGAAAATCCGATAAGACGTGAAAGGTACGAGAAAAATCAACAAAGGTTCCTCCGGCGGTTTTCAATCAGATTTAAAATCCACTTATTCGATCGGAAAAAGGCGCCAACCGCATTAACGTGTATTTAAAGAAAATTACCGTGTGCTTTACAATATTTTTTCATTATTATTCGGGACGAAAATTACTGAAGCACGCGCGAGCCAAAAATCGAGCGTACAAAACGTGGCGCACCGCTCCGACGGAAAATAAAGTAAAAATCCGATTTATATATCCGAAGCGAAAGGAAATGCCGAGAATTTGCGGGAAGAATAATAAGTGGATGAAAAGTCGAGTGAGATAATGGAGGAGGAAGAAAATTTTATCTTACAGGGTATGTCGGCACTAGTGATAAACAAACAAGTCGCCGCTTGAATAGAAAATACCCTCAAAAACGATCCGTTTCTGATAATGTTTATCGAAACTTCCCGAAAACGTACCTCTTTATTTTTGAGTCGATTTTGTGAACACTGCGAATAAAAAATACAGAACTTAATATCAACCAAATTTCCCACGAATTTATATTCAACATCATACAGAGATTCCAAAAAACAATTCCAAACATTCAAATAATAAAATCGGACTCCCAACTAATGTAAAATTATTATAAGTAACAAGAAAAAATTGATAACTCAAAAAAAAATCGAAAAGCGTCTTTTGGCGCGTCCATTGGAAGTCAGAATCAGATTTTCCTCGGGCATTTTCCTATCACCAGCCTCCCTTGGAAGACCCTGAAGCATTCTGAAGGCCAGGAGTACGTGATCGTCGGCGCCACGTGGGTAGGAGGAGGCTCTTACCGAACCAGGATCGTGTCTTGGCACACCAAGTGCCGTAAAAGCATCCGCAACGTGTGCCGCCTGCCAACACGCCGAATGCCATCTCATAAATCACCATAGATGTGTGTTCTCTTCCCTTTTTTTCACTCTGGTATATAAAGATCTATGCCCGTTGAATATCGAATTGCAATGGAGATGTTATCGGGTTATGTCCTTATGGATATTTCTAGGATTTTTGGTTTCGGACGATGTTTGGATACGTAAAAATCGGTTGCTAATACTGAGATTATATGACTTTTACGAGGTTATTTCGTTCGTGTTGTAAATTTTCAACTCGAATAAAAGAGATTTAAATTTTAATGGAATTATTCTGCCATTACAAAAACTACGAGTAAATAAAGTTTTTAACTCGGGAACAAAAGAAATTTCCATTTCTTATGTGTGAATATATAATGAGTCACCTTCATGAAACATTCATTTGACTACTGAAAAAAAAAAAAAACGCCATTTCAACGCTTGTCGATTCAAATGAAAGAAAAACCCATCAAGATTACACACTAATACGAAAAAAATTTTCACTACAAACCCCGACCCAAAAACGTTCCGCGCGCCCACATCAATCCATACACAAATCCAACGAAAAAACTAATCGAACAACCAAGCTCAAACGACCACGAAAAGCGAACCATCACAAACAACAACCCGGGGCCACGCCGCCAACTAGACTTTCACTAAAGACCAGAACCGGCGAAAAACGAAAAAGCACCGAAAGACCCGCAAATTGACGGAATTAAACGGGCCGACGCTCGGATGGGGGCTCACCTCGTTTGTGGTCGTCCCTGGGCGGGGGCAGGGGCGGAGGCGCCGGTGGGAGGGCCAGGTGGGCGGCGGGGGCGCCGCCCCCGTACCACGCCCACCCACCGGCTTGTCCGTTGAACATCCTCAGCTTGTCGTACACGCTTTCGCCGCCAGCACTCGAAGCCTGCTGCTCCTTCTGGGACGCCAGGTTGCGGAGTACGCGGTTTATTGATGATACCTGCGAAATCGGATTGGAATTAGTTATGTTGTAGAAGTATTTTGTTGTGTGTGTAATATATTTTAATTTGACTTTTTGTTAGGTTTATTTGTTTTCATTATATTATCAATATCATCATCATAATTAGCGGTTTATAGTTATCCGCTGCAGGACAAGGTCTTGCCAGATAAATGCGGAGTCTACCGCGCTAGTCCAAGTCGTATTTTGGTAAGGGATATGTACTATAAGAGCCAGTCTAGCCATGACAACGGAAGAGGCTCTCAAATCGACAGTACGCATGTCTATTTGCTGGATTCAAAGTAAATCAAAATCCCACCAGCGGGACGGACGAGTTAAAGATCAAGCAGACAACGCCCTCGCTGACTACTTTGTGATCATAATGACCCCCAGTTTGGTAGACGAGACGAGATTGTTGGTCCTAATTATCAACATAATGATAGATAAATGCATTTTCGATATCAATGTATGTTTGGATATTTTTCTAGATAATACTAAATTAATCTTTCGAAGATGTGAACAATTATATACATACGTTCGTATTTATTTAATGAATATATCAAATGAAGTTTAACTACTATTATCAATGAAAATTGATGCTTAAGTAATTAATTTTATTTTCAGACTATTGACAACATTTAAAAAGTACTGAAACAGATTATGATCATCAACATCAATATCATATTCAGACTTTTTAATATCTACTACTTTATTATTTATATTATAATACACTCAATCTTTTTTTTACATGAAGGATACCTTCTGGAGATTACCGTCTAAAAAAATACGGTGACCATATAAAAATTGGAGATAGATTCCATCAGTGTACTTGGATAGAACTTCTATCCAAATTTATTTAAAAAAAATGTGTAATGTGAAAAAATTTCACAATGTAAAATCATCAACACATTTATTTAATAATTATAATTGCATACATATAATTATAACAGAATATCGGCCTGCACCGAATCTTAGCATTATGGCATAATACTTTTTTTATACCATGTTAAAATTTAAAAAATCATGTAATAAAATGATCGATTATCCTTCTTTGAACCGTGTTATATCGAAACCACGTAATAAGAGGATTGAATGTATATAATAATTCAATTCATTCCTAATATATAATATAATATAATACTT
>JAOXNN020000027.1:5958320-5969902 GCA_028571205.2 Hydropsyche betteni | reverse complement strand
ACTCTATTTTTTCGGGCGAGTAGCGCCCCCCACCACGCGTCCGTGTTTACCGCGCTCACCGGCTAAACAAGTTCTGATCTGTTTATTAGTCGAGTTCATTGCAAAACACCACTCACTGGACGTATAATGCGATTTCTGTGCAGTAGCGAGTAGTTTAGCCACTATATTACACACTACTTTACTAAATTACTAGCGTAGTGTGAACTAGCCTTTAGGGTGAGGCTCCGCGGTGAGCGCTATTATATGCTCATAAGGAAGTGTGGGTGTATGGAAATGTGTAAGAGTTAGTGCTCGTCGCGAAGCCTCGCCTTTAGAATTAATTGGTTGCCAATGATCAAAGAAGTTTAGTGGGGTAGTAAGATGATGTTTTGTAAAAGTTGTATTTTCCTTGTAACAATTTTGTGGAAAATCTGATTAGGTAATTTGTTCGAATTTTCGATGTAATATCGATTAGGTCTTTTTACTGCATTATATGATAAAATCATTTGAATCTGATCTCTCTTTCGCATATTAAGGTCTTTCCGATACACTCAAAAACTTATTTTATTATTATCTATATTATTTTTTTTGCCGATGATTAAATTTCAATTGAAAATTTTCAATTCATATAATAATTATTAGACACATCACTAAACTTCGATGATCAAATTAACAATATTTTATCATAAATACCAAAAAATACTAAAATAAAAATTGATTCATAAAAAAAAAATTAATCCAATTGACTCTAGTGTAATAATTCAAACACATCACACACAATAAAAAATTGAGATACATCGCGATAGATCGAATACTTCAAACATTATTGAGATAGACGTATCATAATAGCTCAAATCATCCGAGTAATTCAATATCGATATCTCACAATAAACGGATACGATCACTCACATCCCAATCACTCAACCGTCCCAAAAACCACCGGACATGCAAGTGGATTCGCTCAAACACCAAAATCCACTATTCCATCTAAAACCGCGGATTAGATCCGATGCACCGAACGGGTCAAAGATCCGGCTTGAATGCCCGGCATTTTCTTTATCCAAAACGACAATCAGTAGTCGGTAATGACGGCGCTCTATGGACACGAGCCTCCTTTGACCCCGGCGAAAACTACCGCCGAGATAAGTACAGTATATAGAAGCGGAGCCGGCGGCGGGAAAAAATCGAAAAAGAGATTCGAAAAAAGCGAACGGAACGAGTGTACCGATCCCGACAAAGAAAGGCCTCGCGTGCAAGTCATTCAATACGCCTCGACTAATTAACCGGTTTGATGTTGGTTTTTATTCGGGCCGACCTCTAATTCGACGATTGTCGAATATGTGTGTGTGTGTGTGCGCGTTTTTTGAGGCCTAATTAAATGTTGGGAAGTATCGTTGTTGGTTTATGAAAGGAGTGGCGATACTTAAACGGGTCGTTGATGTGGTCATATGTAAAGATTTCAATTATACTTTTTGATGTTTAACTAATTATATTGATTCTATGAAATATGTATATAATAAAAATCGTAATGATTATCATATTACATTCATTCTAGGATTACATTTTTATAATGCGCTATTAAAAGTTCAAGTTTTTTTTATTACATTTTCACGATGAGAAAAGATAATTCTTCAAGATACTTTTATGATATACTATCGAAAGTTCCAGATTTTTTTTAATATATTATATTACCATTTGTCTGCAATGAAGTAATGAAAAAAGACACTTAACTATTACAAATCAATCAAAATCATATTGAACACAATTTTCGTCAATTATCGAATTAATCTATCAAAACCAAATTCAAAACACGAAATATCCAAACAATCAAATTATTCATGGAACGAACGGATATAAAACCGCTATCTAACACATCGTCGAACCAAATCACAGACATTCGTACAACGCATCTTATCCTAGTACCAGCAAGATCTCGCACGATGATAAACGATGACCATCACGATCCGATACACCTACCACGGTGTTGCGAGTCGGGATTCGCATCACGTACACGTAGATGGCATTTGCGGGGTGGCCACCCCGACGCCGGCCAGATGAAGAAGGCGGTCACGATAATCCATTATTGGAATTTGTTGGCGCGGTTACAGTTACGTATTGTTTGTTTGATTTTGTCGTTTGTCAGCCGCTGATTGGGCGTGATGAATGATGCCACCGACGCGCGCCCGTGAGAGCCTCCCGGGGAGGGGCTCTCAAACTTTTCGGATGTTCGACTCTATCGGATGTCGAAGAATTTTACTGTGTGCACTGGATGGTTGGTGTTTATTGTCGTTTTTGGATTTTTCGTGAGATACGTTCGATTATTTAAATATATCATCAATTATTATATATATGCTCGAATTTGTATAAAGAGTTAAAAATACAATCTCAGAATCTTAATAAAAAATTTGATCTAGAAATTCTTGAATTAGTCACAAGGATATATAATATAATAATCTCTTATATATAATCACGGACCTGTGTGTGTGTGTGTGTGTGTGTGTGTGTGTGTGTCTGTTCAATGACGCTTGCGTCTTTTTCGCGAATATGGTCTTTATATGCGTATACAGTTAACGTCTATAATATGATGCTTATTAACTACGGCCTCTGGCTTTGCCTATATGTCGCAAACAAATAACAAATGAACTATTTTGATTCATTAATTAAATATTAAATATTCAAATCGGGTATCTACACGTTTCGGGTTCATACAATCGCGTTTTCTCATTTTATCGTTTTCCGTTTTTTAACAAATCCACAGCCGATGTTATTAACATCGGGCCTATTTACTAGTAGGTATTATATATATCTAGATTTTATTATGATTATTATAGAATATTTTGTAATTGAATTTTCATCAGGTATTCCGAATTTCGAATCCTGAAGATTGAAAAGCTCGAAAATCTAATGAAAACCTTCCTAATTTTTTTCACTTTTCAAAATTTTCATTTATTATATTTTGATTATATCAATTCTTTCAAGATAAACATCAATTAACTTAAATTTATATAATTTCATAATATCAAAAGGAACAATGTTAAAAATATGATACGATCAATATTATTAATATGAAATATTCGTTCGTTCGAAAATAAAAAGAATCCAAATCTGACCCAATGTATAAAGAAAACAAATACACGAATTGAGAAGCACAACATAGCTCGCATAACAATTTATCTTCGGCGGATCGATCTCTCAAAAAATCGAGATAACTCGTCGGGAGAGGTCAAATAACATGTCAGAAGACACAGAGGTCGTAGCCCACCTCGTTACGGACACCGAAAAAATCGGCAGTTTGGACACGCATGATTGTTTATAAGAATCTCATACGAACATAGCACACGTCCCGTATAACTATCGGAACTTTTGGCATTTAAAAGCAAAAATATCAATCGAAAGTGCGCGCAAACGTCAAAACGACTCGATACTCGACACATACGCAAAGGGCTCAAAGAATTACCGACTTACATAAATTGTGCTCTCGATTCAGCCCTTTCCTTTCACTGGAAACGTTCAATGGCATCAAGGTAGAAAAGATCTATCGCAAATTTGTACACGCATACGCAGCCCGTGGAACTCTTCAGCCGACCCTCTTTCGCCCGTTTGAGCGGCGTCCTAGCGGCAAGGGCAAACGCTTGTACACCAACATACAACACTGTCAATATATTTTTCGCGTTTATGTATTCTATATTCAGTCGTCGGAAAAGATATGAAAAGAAAAATTTTCGTTTACAATTTTTTCTCAAAGTGACACTCGACTAGAAATGTGCTTTTTAAGAGCGACAGAGAGGGGAACGAATCGGACTTTTTTGCCGTCTATCGCTGCTGCTGGCTAAGCTTTGAAAAAATAGGTAAATAAATGTACGCAGAAACGTGTGTCGGTTCTTAGAAAGTCTCTATTTCGATAGTGTCCTTATGAAAAAAATAATAAAGCCTCGAAAATGTAAGCCCAACTTGGTTGGAAAAACGTTAGTGCTATGTACCTTTGCAACTTCGCGCATGACCAGCTTTCCAGTGATGAAATTAAATCGTTATTCAAACGTACGACTAGTTTCGAAAAATATTGAAAGTTTCCTGAATAAGATTAAAATTTATAAAAAGAAAATATTTATACCATGAAATTTCTATAGTCGAAAACCTGCGACAAAGCATCTAATTAATTCCGACTTCACGGTGCGATTATTTCTGTGCTCTTTCATACTTCGTGCCAGATAAATTTTATTATATTTTTTTTTTCACGATTACAAAAGAGAAAAGGGCGATTCGTTTATTTTTTAATTGGCATACAAAAGATTAGATTGTATTGGAGAAAAGGTAGGTTGCGTGTAGTGGCAAAGAAACTACTCACCCTAAACTGATTGTGAGACATCACAAACTTTGTTTCTTTCTAACATAATTTTTTCAAATTATGAATTTAAAACATTCACAAAAGCATATTGAAATAAAATTTTATATTCTTTAGAAAATTTAATATATTAAAAAATTAAGTTAAAATATGTACCTACGCATAGTAATTTTTTTTTATAAAAATAAAATTATGAATTAACTTTGTGAAAAAATTAATTGAAATAATTTCAATACAAATATTTTTATATTGTCTTCGTTTAAAAAAAAATCAGTAGTTAACTAATTGTAAGAATCGAAAAGTTCGCTTAGTTTAAATCAAAGTATAGCAATATAACGGTTCATTTGAAAAACTCAATCTGTCTGGAGTGTGCACTGAACTAATTTTCATTTTGCGAGCGAACAATTTTGCTGTTCGCTTAGGAACTAATTCAATTCGACTTATTTCCTGAAACGTTTCCACCTCTGCACAGCGGCACGTCTGATTAAAGGTGTTCCTAATTGAATTATTTTTAGTTAGGTAGCTGCGGGGAAGAATCATCTTATTTTCGGTTAAATTCGCATTGAAACTACATAGTAAATGTACTAGAATATATTGCAAAAATCGTATAAAAATAACGAATACTCTTTATGTCTGTCTTTATAATAGTCAAAGCAATTGAAAACATTTAAAACGCGATCACTAATGATGCAGCAGTTTTCAAAGGGAGTGATTTTTCAACTTTCTTTGATTTCAACGCTCTTAACTACAAATAACCACTTCACAAAGTCAACGCGGGGAAATGCTTGCGCGTGTTTTTTTTTATTCCGTGAAAAATATAATGGTGTCGAAAACGTATCAAGAGAAACATTTAAAAAAAACACGCATAGGTACTATAAAATAAATGGTAAATTATTTCAATACGCTTAAAATATATATTTTATCATATCATAAAAAAATTGTTTCGATAATTTTAAAACTGTCATATATTATACTAGACTTCTGAATTATTTAAAAATATTTGATAAACGTAATTTGAAAGTCTTTCTACAAATTCAATAATAAATTACGATATCGAAAACATTATTATTAGATCAATATAAAAGATAATAACTTATATAGCGCCCACTGTCATTTTTGATCACTATTTTGCGAAATTACATTTCTCTGAAATCATTCAATTGATTTAAGAGATATAGTTTCAGGTATTATATAAATATAAAATTACAAAAATAAAATATTTAAGAGTACCAAAATTTTCAAATTAAAACCTTTAAATTTGAACATGAACTAGGACCTTTAAAACTTGACTAAAAAATAAAAAAAATCACTACCATATTATACGATGAATGAAAGTTACTATTATAAATAAAATTTAATTCGATATAAAAATAATTAATTTACTGAAACCTTCCCAACACCCGACTCCAACCGACCGTCGGCCGACAGCGACATATCGACATTTTCGACTTCGCAACGACAATGCACAATATCACAACGAATAATACACAATAATACACGTGTATTCGCACTAGTCGATAAATCGAAAATCACTATTTCAAGGTGTTTCCCCATTGATGTCAATTATTGAATAGACGTACCGTTTCATTGTTGCCGTCGTGCCGCTGAAGTGCCGACAACGTGTTAACAAATGGTCCGGCTGTGAGAAGACATTGTCGATTATTTATTTCACACTTTATTTATTATATATTGTGATTTTTTTCAAGAGCAGTCCCTTCGACGATAATTTCGAGTGACTTTTCATTCATGCGCTTTGTGTTATTTCGTAAAATGAACGATGTTTATTGTCGTTTTTCTAGGGTCGATGTTATTGTGCTTTGCCGACGGTGACGCGAAATATGAATATTTGCGAAATTTTAGTTTTGTTGTGTGATTTTATGAATTTTCCGGTTTTGGTCGAATTGTTTGATACTTTAGCTGCATATATGGTATTATAATAAAAAAATGTCGATATTAAAAATGATAATGGTCAAAATTATTGATTTTGCTTTTTCACAAAAATTTAAAAAAAAATATTACTCATAAAATTTTATTTGATTATGCTTGAATAAATTATTATCTTATTTATTACTTATTTTTTTTCAAAATAGTTTTATTTGGAACACAAATTTGAAAATACTAATAATCTCTCTAGTTACTTATAAATTGTTTTTTTTTTTTAAAAATCTTATATTATAAAAAATATTATTTATAAATTAAACGATAGGTACTTTAAAATAATATTATTTCAACCAAATTAAGCCTCACAATCAATAATAAGTTCCAATAACAAAAGCTTTTAATATTTATAAAAAACAAACGATAAACATAAAATAATCTTTCCTTTGACAAAATCCGAAAATATCCAAACATAAGACGAAAGGATTAAAATATAATCATTTCATCACCTTTTTCCACAGACATATCGGTAAGTTTTGACGGCATTATAAAGGCGAGAGCGTCAAAGCGCTTCGATCGCTCTCATATTATATTATAACGACAACACAAAAAGCTACGGGTTTTTTAAAAAGCCGCATCGCATAAGTTATCATTCCTTTCTTAAATCCTTCGGGATTGGAGCGGCGTCGGCAAAAACCAACAAAGGGGAAGTCTCCGCTTTTCACACACGAACGTATATAATGCAACAATGTGGATGGATGTGAAATAAGATATTTTATTTTGTAGCGAGTTATCAGGACCCTTTGTCCTCACAAAACCGAGAGCGGTCTGCCAAACAAAAAACAAACAAACAAAATTATGTGGCCGCTATGACGAAACCTGTGACAACGAACACGCTTTTAATTTTAACCGATATGTGGTTCGATCCCTTTTTATTTAAACTTCGAAACTAATCCGTCGTTTGATTTTGGAAATTTTATGTTGTGTGATTTTCATATAAGTCTACCGGGGTTTATTGGAATTTTCGACGATGTCCGATTAGACAATATTATTTTTATATTAATTTATTCAATGAATAAGTAATGTGAATATATATTGAATAATTATTGTATTTAAAATTTTTTTATCCATAATTTTTTTGACGAAATGATGAAAGGAAAATTTGATAAGTTATTCCAAGTATTTATGAGAGGAAATTTTGAATTGTTGATAAAAAATATAGACATAGATTTGGAATTCTAAAAATATAATACAAACGTTGCCGTATAGATAAGGAATTGTTTGTATTAAAATTTCAAGCATCAAATGGATTTTTAGTTAACTTTCATAATTTGCGCAAAAACATATGAATAATAAAATTTAACAGTGACGTTGTTAATCGTTATATTGATATTTTAAAATATTCACGAATAAACGAAATTATATTAGAACACTCAGAACTCGACTACACATCCACAAAATTATTTAACTCAAATTTGCACAATTAAAAAATCCGTCAATGATACCATCACCATATCATTTGATATTGATATTTTGAAAATACTTGACAGAAATATAATTGAAACCTCAACATGACAATAAATAAATCCGTTCAATTCAAATTCACACGAAACGCATCCGGAACTTATAAAATTAGTGCATTATTAAAAATTTTATATTCATATTAGAAAAATTTTCCTTGTGAATGCGATCATTTGCACAATTCCAAAAAAAAAATATTTCGGTTCATTCCGAAAAACATCCACAACAATAAAACATAACGAAAAAAAAACACTCTCTTACCTTTAAAACCCAGCGACCACGTCTTCTCGAAAAACCAGCGCACTCAAAATAAAACTCAAAAAACCAAAACAATCTCAAAAAAAAAAACCGCACGAACAGATACAAAAAAGCACTAGGCACAACCGAGGCTTCGCGTCACTCCGCGTCCCCCCATCGTGGCCACGGGCGCCGACCACCGACCGAAAAGCTCTCGACGGCCCCCGGCGACTGTCGCGGACCGTCCTGGCGCGCTTCGGCGGCCGCCAACGGGTTAAATGTGTGCAAAATGCGTTAAGCGAGAGCGGTGAGGCGGTGCGTGCGCGGCGGCGCGCGACGGCGGAGTCCGTGCCCGACGGACGGGGGCCCCGTTCTCTGGCCGGGGGGCGGGGCTTCGAGGGGACACGCCCCCCGGGTGCGCGCGCAACTCCTCCTCTTTGGGGTGTGTGGGGGGGGGGGTGGAAGCGCGTCCCCCTTCTTGGAGGTGTTTGGTGTTTTTTCTTGGGATTTTTGGGCGGTTGGTGTTGACGGGATGATGATTTTAAAAAAATATATTTTCGCGTGTTTTTTAGGGGGGGGGAAATTTTTGTGTTTGTTTCGGAAAATTTGGGATTGGTTTTTTTATTTATATATTCGATTAAAAAAATATACTTTTTCAATAGTTGTTGGTTAATAAATTATATGCATCAAATTTTAGAATTATTATTATTCGTGACAATATATGAATTAATGAAGACTGAAAAATATCCAAAAGTTTTAAATTTCATATATACGAGTATATTCTTGATTCCCTTTATTACGATTTTTTAAATTATTTTTCTAAAAGAAAAGTTGGAATTAGAAAATCATTATTCAATTAGAATTGACTTCATATTTAAAATTTGTGAAAATCACAATATTTGAGACTCAAGAAGCACAATTATTCGTTTTTCTAAATATGGATATGCGTGAGTACCTTCGATACTCATAAATATCCTATGTAAACAGGTATTCTCATATCTCCATATTAATTTCATGGCCGTAGCCAGGAGGGGCATGCCCCCCCCCCCCCCGAATTTCAAAAATAATGACAAATTATACTTAAAATATGAGATTTATGTTAAGATATATGGATATATCACTTGATCGTGATATATCTAAATCAATTTTTTGAATGCCTTGACTTTATATACATTATACCTACTTCATATAAAAAAAACAGTAGGTATATTTTTATTGCTTGGAATCACTTACATATACAAAGTTGTATTTCGACCCCCAACCTGCTCCCTTAAAAAATTCTGACTAAAAATCCGTGGTATATTCTATTTGTTGACTTCAAAGTATACAAATACTTATATGGATATGTGAAGGTACCTACTTGTAAATGTTTCTTTTTATTAATTTTATACCTACTCATTCAATTTTTGAAAAATGAGAAAATTTTCCTATTTTTCTTTTTCA
Organism: Hydropsyche betteni; assembly: GCA_028571205.2. NCBI lineage: Eukaryota > Metazoa > Arthropoda > Insecta > Trichoptera > Hydropsychidae > Hydropsyche > Hydropsyche betteni. The sequence goes on along the minus strand of JAOXNN020000027.1, from coordinate 5,960,502 downwards.
AAAATACTTCTAGTTTCCTTTTAAACTTATAACTTTTAAATACCCATAAAAGATATAAATTTCATCTAGATTATATTAAAAAAAATTCTTTTCATAAAAACTACAGATCACACAAAACAAACATCACTCACAAAATCAACTCGGATAACCAAATTAGCCACATCCCCTCGTCGCGGACCGTCAATATCAATCTTCCGCGAAATCTCCGATGCTAATACACCATAAAATTAAGTCGTTCGTACGAAGCGAACAAAGCTACCAAAAAAAAAAAAACACATACACCGAATCGCACGAACGATAATAATATGACACCGTAAATAAAACTGGCCGAGGTGGGTTTTCGCGCCGGTTCGAAGTGTGTGTCTAATTCGAGCTTTTGCGGGTCACATGTCCCGGAAAAGCTCTTAATCATTCCATTAAACCGGCGACGAGTCAATAACTCATAATGGGGCAAAAGAAACGGACTAAATCCCGATTCGGACCGTGAAAACTGCTCATTCAGCCGCAATTATGCACGCCTCTGCACGTATGAGTACATTCGCGCGATGACTTCATCGCTACTATCCTTTTATATTATATATAAGTGATATATTTATTTTTATATTGTATGTTATCTTATGTAAATAATAACTATTTCGGGTATTTCGTATTATAATATAAATATTATATTATATTACATATTTTTCTTTGATTCTATCATATGAAAATTTCATTTAATGTTTTTATTCAAAATCTTTATAATTTTTTATTTTGCATAAAGTTTTCACATAATGATAAAGTTATAAATATGTATAATGTATATATTTTTATAATGATGTAAAATATAATAGAAGTATAAGCGATTTCGGTATAACTTTTTACCTCAACGGTTCAAATGTTTCCCCATTGTTCTGAAGGGGTGTATTTCGGATGGGGAGTGTTTTCGAGTACACTCAATCAAATACAGAATTCACTGAAACAATGAATGACAATTAAATTAAACTAAAAATAAATAATTAGTTATTTTTTCAACCCAGAAACTTCAAAAATCTTTAAAGTATCAGAAAACTCAAACATTTGGAATACTTCGAAAATATCATTAAAAGTTTGCCTTCTGTTCGATGAACTGTTCAGGGTGAAATTCCCCACAATCCTCCCTTATTCCTCACCCCTGATTTTATCCCTGTGCATCCTATTGTCGCCGAACTAAACGCATCTCACGTGACGCAATCTGCAACACACAACGGTAATACAGCCTCGCGCGATTAATAATATAATAATATATTTCATGGATGTTAACATCGGTTCGATGAACCTTTTTTATGCAATATAAATGCCAAAAAGGATACGAAAAAAAAATAACGATATTGTGCAAATTTATCGTTTTCTTCTTATTCTATTATAAATAAGTATAGAACTTATTAAGTACTTACTTGTGAAAATCATTAAATATACCAATCAAAATACAATATCCTACTGTTCATAAAAATTTCAAAATAATTTGTGTGATGTTACTCGAATACTTTTTATTAAAAAATAAATAATTATAATTACTTATTTTCTGATGTATTCTGGTTCATGTCCATTTTGCCACTTACCATGATGGGTAATGCATCATCGGTGAATATAGTAAACATGCCGATTTAACGGCACTACAAAGCGTCTATTTTTTTCCCTATAGAATATACGGTGTGTCAAATTTTACTATGTCGAAGCATAGGGTCGAGTCTTGTGTTCGAGTTCGACCAGGTGTTCGCCCATCGTCACCATAATATATGACTTATTTTATACACAATGATACATTTAGGAACGTAAATTTTCTTTTGTCGCTTTTTCAAAGTGTTGATATTGATGATGTAAATAGGAGGAAAAATATTTGCTTTCGGGTATTCGGTAAAAAGTAACGATTCGTTAAAAAGTTTTTTATTTCGATCATATGCAGTTAATTTAGCAAGATTTTTTTTTGTATCAACAAAAAAATATTAAATAAGTCTGACAAATTAAAGAAATTTCATTAGTTGGATTTATTGTTAATTTTGAAAAATTAAATGGTAAGGAAGAACTTACTTTTGTAGTTTTTCTAACGACCGTGGAAAAGTGAATCATATAGATGTACCTACCTATAGGTATAGGGTCATTCGGGGTAAGAGCACGCGTCGGGTAAGAGAACGCAGAGCTAATATCTCCGCGGGGAGTGGAGGGA
>JAOXNN020000027.1:5911648-5957636 GCA_028571205.2 Hydropsyche betteni | reverse complement strand
ATTACAATTATTACATTATTTTTGATTTGGTGTGATCAAGAAAGGCAAAGTGCGTGCTCTTGACCCGAATGACCCTAATATTTATTTTAAGATATGATTATAAGAGGATAATTTTTAAAGAGTCGATTATTTGAAACCCGTAATGTACTTATTTGTCGTTAAATAATTTCAAACCAATTAGGTATGTATATTTACATCCATTTACTCAGAAATTGCTCAACTTTTCTAGTATTTGGAATCAATACAATTTCAATAATCTATTTAAATCATTCTTATTTTTAAATTGTGCTCTAAAAATACGATTTTGGATCTAATATTTCAATAATTGCATACAATAAAATGAAAAATAACAAAATTTCCCAATGAGACATATATTTATCAAAGACTCAACCACATCAAATGAATCAATTTTCACTGATTACCAAAATTAAGCTACAAACATATGCCATTATCAAATAGCAAATAATTGATCAAACGCAAAAACGAATTTTCGAATAGGTATATTTTTTGATGTTGCGATCCCGATTTTCCAAAAAAAAGGTGGAAAAACTATTATATTTGTATTAAAATAGACAATCTATTAGCTAAACAAAATTCAGGTTGGTACTGTAGTTGTCATTGTGGATCTTTTAGGTCTAATGGATAATTAATTTTTTTTTAAGAATTTGTTAGGTAATTTAAATATTTTGATAAGAAGGGGGTATGATACAAATAAATTAGTTAACACTTGTGAATCTTCCTAATCATTAGAAACTTTTCAATGATTTTACACAAAGATTTTATTTTTTAATTTAGGTTTAATAATAGTACAAATTAGAAAATAATTTTATAACTGAACATTCAAATGATTATTTTGAAACCAATCGGATTTCTTTTTATTTTTCATTGAGACCTACAAACTATAATAATTGGAAATTGGAAAATTGTTAACATATCAACTAAAAAGGTAATGAGTTGTTATTGAAGATTTGCAAAGATTTCGTATTCAATGAAATAAAAAATTGAAATTTGACAAACAAAAAAAAAATCTACAAAATTGCCCCCCTGTGAAAAATTCCTGCCAGCCAGCCCAGTCCCAGCCAGTAATGCGAACAAAACCTAATTTCGAAAATGGCAATTGAAAATATTAAAATGAACAAAAACATTCGCATTTCCAACACAGAACATTCCGCAATACTAACCGCGTGCAGTCCAAATACGCATTGCCCGCCGTCCCGCGTGCGAGCAACCCCACGATCTTCCATCTCTCTCCCGCACCCCCACCACCCGCCCATCCGCCGGGAGCCGGCACGCGATTGGCCCGACCCCCACCCCGCGGCCGGCGCCCACCCCTCCCGCGGACCCACCCCCGCGCGCCGCCAGCGCCATTTTCGCCCGCCTCATCGCAAATATGGGGCCGATTTTATGACGTTTGTGGCGCTTTCGCTCGCGGACTTCCGGAGGTGTGCTTTTGTGCTTTCTGGTCCGGGCTATGGCCGTTTTTCGGGTGGCGGAGTCGGGTTTTTTGGTTGGGGAGTTTGGTTTTACGGTTTCGGGGCGTCGTGCGTGGACGCGAGGTCCGAAGCGCTGAAATCGATAGGGTAAATTTGTGCCGTGAAAGCTCCGGGATGCGTGAGGCGGGAAATGGATGCGTTTTGTTGAGGTCGGGTTGAATTTTTAAAGTTTTGTGGAAAATTCTTTTGTTTGTTTGTAAGTTTTTCGTTTCGCCTTTTTTTGGATTCGATATTTTCAATGTTTGTTTTCGAAAGTGATTCCGTATTATAAATATGATTTTTCATGTGAAAATTTTTCTTATAAGAAATCATAATGTTTTATTAGATTATTTATATTTTCTTTTAGTGAACAAAATTTTCAAAAAACGCTATAATATAATATAATAGATTCAAATCTGGTTTTTATTTAATTTTTTACAGAGTTCTACAGAAGTTTTTCATTTCACCAAACTCATCGTTGAATTTAATTTTATATTTGATTCAAATTTATGTGCTTTTCTTGGGAAAATATAGAACTACTTCCAATTATATCGAAGATTTCAAACTTGTCACCGTATCAAATAATAAATTACCTAAATGAATTGTAAGTACTTAATAATATTAATTTTCTTCTAAAATTTTAAAATAAGTACTTACTACATATAATATACTTTCAAATTATATAATATATACAAGAAAACATAAACAATAAACTGAAAATATTCGATGCTCCAAATGGAATTCTACGCATTGAGAAGAAAAATTTAAATTTGTATAATATCAATTTTCTAACGAATTTATAAATCAACAACCAACATTTTGTCCTACACATAAGTAATATAACCGCAAACTGGGCTCATAAAACGCCAAAGCTTTTTATAACATTTCCTCGACAACGATATATATTCAAGGCCGCATAAAAACCATGAACACACAATCATAAACAATCGCATTATGCTAATCGGCTGAATATTTAAATATATAACTAATGTGAAAAAAGCTGGTCTGATGCGGCATCGATTAAAGCGTCATTTAGAGTAATATACACTAGAACCGATATGAATATGCAACGCGTTATCTTAATATCAGTAATCGTTCTTCGTGTACCACCATAATAATTTCCAGGGGTTGTAAATCGTTTAAAATATCTCTAATGTTTGCTCGTTTCATTTTACGGTTAAGTTTTTTTAAATTATTTATGATTCGGGTAATAAAAAATGACATAATTTGAATATCTAATGTTTAATTTTGGTGTGACTTGGAAAATTTATATACCTAATAGTTTAGTTTTGTAAAATGTATTGATTGGTTAAGTTATAGGTATGTGGTCAGTAAATTGATATATTATAATTTGTATGAAATTATTTTAAAATACATATTTTTCAGTATTCAAATTCTTAATTGTCTTTCAACACAATGTTTATTATGAAAAATTAAACATATTTATAATGAAATATCGGAAAAACCTTTTCTTTAAATGGGCATTATTGATGATGATTATCACTGAACATTGCATATAATAATGATTATCATTTCTTAGAAGTCTTTTTCTGCAATTAGTTTTGTATAAGTCATAAATATAATAAAGGTTTGACGAATCTTTATCATAAATTAAAACATAAATGTATTTAATTAATTTTATCCATAAAAAAATCTTATACTACAATAAATATTTATATAAAATTTCATATGATGAGGATGATGATGATAATGATTTCATGGATCATCATCATATTTTAATCAAAATGGATAAGTTTAATCCAAATCGTTAAATAGTTAATTTTAAACTTAAATTATATTAAAATCATTCAAAATCTTCGAAATACCACCCCAAACCTAAAATTTATACAAGCTCCACATAATGACGATGATCCATAAAATTATTCACAAACAATCCTCGAATTACAAAACAATCAACATTTAATATTCGACTCATTCCGCACCGTTGACGTATTTAACCATAAAAAAACACGTCGATGATAATTTCGACGATGATGATGACCCCAAAAAAACCCAACAGTTGAACATATCTGGCCTAGGCCATCGTCAAAGGTGGTCCGACGTATCGGTCGCATCGGCTCTATCGGCTCTCACATGACACAGTCATCTTTCGTCATCGTCACTCATACGTGACTGCTTTCAGTTCATTTCGACCGACATTCCCCACTCTAGGACTTGTTAAATAAAAACTCGCCATTCGATATATAAATGTAAAATAATATTAAAAAAATATATAGGTATATAGAGCCAGTGGAAAAAAAGGACTTACCACAGTCAACAGAAATTATCTAACGCGCGATAATGAAATTTTCTTTTCGTTTAATTCGGACGTAATCCGATTAATTTTTGTGTTTTTTTTTATTTGGAAGTTAAAATATTCATGAAAACGAACGAAGCGCTGGAACATGTATAGATCTGTGCGATTTAATTTACTGCATGTTATTAAAAATTAAAATAATTTATCAGCTTGTTTAATTTATTACTACGAGATTTTTTTTTTGATGATTTGAGCATTTTAAGTAGATAATAATAATTATTCAATTATCTCATTAGTGTTGTAAAAATTTGTAATTATAATTAATATAAATGATATAGTATAATTTCGTATTAAGTCAATAAAGTAAATAAATATTTTTGATAGTATCATAAGTATCTTTAAAGTAATAAAAAAATCGAATAAATTTATATAAAATTCAAATATAATTTTAAAAATCCCAAACCGAGCACTTTGCATATGAAATAATAAATTTCGATCTCTATCAAAAATATTATAATTAATTAATTTATTCAAATTCATAAATAAGTGTCAAACACCTAGCTAAAAAAACGCACATACGAAGATTTCCCATAAAATTGAACTACCAGCACATGCACAGCCGAAAATTAATGAACGCTCTCATACATAAACACAAACATATACGCCTTTGATCAAAAGCGATCCCCTTACCATTTAAACGTGTCAACTCATTTACCTTCGTCTACCTTTTCCCGCCCTACAGACGACAAATTCGGTACGTGTCACGTGTACCTTTTTTGTGAGTCGTCTTTTTTCATGCCCACGAAAATAAATAAGTGTCCCATGCCCGTATACGCGAGGAAAGTGTTTCGAATATACATTTACATATGCTCGCTAGCATTAATCCCGGCGATAGTTCAAAAGCTCTTTGCGAGGCATTCAGATTTCCGCGAGGGGAGGGAAGCTCTCCGGGAACGGTTACTTTTAATTCCTACACTTGAAAGGTTTGGTCTCAACCTGGGCAGAAAGGGAGAGGGACGCATTCATGGAGGACGTCCTCTGGAAAACCTTTCACGTTGCAATCTGATATCTGATGCAATCGGCTTAAAGCTTCCTGATCGGTGGGTGCGGGGAAAGCGAATTCCGAAGCGTGTTCGAGATTAGGCGGTGTATGTGCTTCGGAATTCTTTTCAATGGGATGCTCTTTTGAATTCTTTATGTCCATTTGTTTAGTGGTTTTGTGTAATTTACTTGAGTGTTGGGTAAATATAAATTAAAAATATTGAATTTTGATTTGTGAATCGAGAAAAAGGCAGAGAGCGTAACTAAAAAGATGAACATCGTGAACGAGTTAAGGAATTGAAATATTAATTACGAGAATTTTAATACATTAGGTACGGTAATTTTATTTGAGATACTGCAAAAAGAAGTAGGGAAAGTTAAATCAACGATAGAAGGAGGAAATCAGAAATTAAATGGTCGTTGGAGTATGTTATGTGAAAATTGTAGACAAAAAAAAAATAGTAAAAGGTTAAGGTTTTTTATGTAACAGTAGATGATTTGTGATTAAGTATGATGATGATTATACGATGATTGTAATGAAAATTACATATACTATCATCATATAAAGTCAACATATTATACCACCCATTGAATTATAATAGAAAGCATTTCAATACTTTCGAAAGTTTGTACAATTTCCTTTAGAGAAAAAGTTTCAATAATTTATCAAATGACCTCACACAAACAATGCGGAATCGTACCTATTTATCATTCAAACCATTAAACTAAACATCCAAACGTTCTCACTGTCAGATAACCCGATTTTCCACACGTTTTTTGCAAAACAAAACAACCACCTTTATTCAACGAACTCAAGTAATAAAGATCCGCGATCCAAGATAAACAGTAAATCTTAATTGAACGCTTTGCTTCCTCCTCCGAAGCTCACCCTCGATAGAAATCGTGGGGTTGAACAACCGCGCACCCCATGGGAGCCCTCGTGTGGGTGTTTACGAGCCCCCCGCTGTTTGAATCACATCATCAATATTACAAGTTTGCACACAAATATAATCGTTGGCGACTCCTGCCTTCTGGGGATAAAATAAATATGTTGGAGGCATAGAATCAAAACTCACTATGATCGTAGGTATTATAATTATCATAATAAATAGACGGTCGCTTTGGGAAAACCTGTTATATCATGGTGGACGGTAGTATATAATATTTCTATTTTGCGGAGTAAATTATTAGAATTTATTTTGAAAATCCTATAATTGTTCAATTATAATGTATACTTACAACAGTATTTATTTATTTTCAATCCTATAACTTTCATATCAATTCAACACAGAAATCTATTTTTTTCTGGATGAAAGTTTTAAGTGAAAATCTTTGTAATCTTCTAAATATAATAAAATTAGAAAGTTTTTCAAACTTTATTTTGATCTTATATTTGAGAATTTTGATTCTGCATTCCCACATAACAGTTTTTCCACGCAAAAGTAATCAGTAAGTCGGTGTCACAATCACCCTCCCTTCGTATTTTGAGCTTTTGCTACCCAAGAGTTTCTTAATCTTTTCATATTATAATTATTTATATAAGTACTTCTTAAACCTATAATCTTTCATTTTTCAAATCATCCTATAAAAAGAATTATAAACTATAAATTTCAATTCATCAAAAAAGCCTAAATTTGTATTATAAAATGCTATCATGGATTCTTTTTACACAAAAAGAACTTTGTATTCGTAAGAAAATATTGTTACTTTTTTTATATTTTACCTGCAATCGATACTCATAATATAAAAATATGTAATACTACATTGAATGCTATTTTTTTATTTATCGATTATAGAAAAAAATTGTACAAACTAGATCTTTGTCGGCGTTTCGGTACGTCTTTGCTAAAAATGTCGGTAACCTTTGGTTGAAGGGTCAAAGTGTTTATAGTGCACAAAATCCTCCATTGTCGACGTATTTATTATACGTAATGAAAGAAATGAAAAAATCCATAAAAATAGATTTCGTTCGATAATAACGCACGGCCTGCTTTTTCACACAATGCTTTTGTGCGAGCCGAAATTGCTTTTTTTCCGATTTCACCCTTGCGGTTCGAATCGTAAGAATAGGGCAAAAAATATATCCATAAAAATGAAGTTCGCTATGAGGTAAAATCACAATTATACGGATATCATAAGTAATTTTAACATATTAAAAAAATCATTAAAATTCAAAGAAAATTTAATTTACTTACTAGTTCAATTTTTTTGAGCAAAATAATTCTTATATACGTTACAATCATGAAATTTCTCTACGACTAAACCTCACTTAACAATCTGAAAAAATATTGTATCACAGGGTTGATAATCTGTAAGTGATCTTTGTCGAAAGCGGGGGTGGTACCCGCGACTCCCACGGCCACAGGCCACAAAGGGCGCGGGATTATCCCGCCGAAAGGGTACCAACGCCGACAAGATACCGATCTCACCTATGTCGTCCTCATTGTTGTTCACTCCTTTTTGTCGGCAAAGTACTCCGCCAAGCACAACAATGAGGTCGATGTAAAATATATGGCGGTTTGGTGCAAGAAAAGCGGCGACGCCGTGGCCGCAAACCAATTGGGGACTGTTAAAAAAAAACGACATTGTACCTTTCGCTAATTCTGCATTACAATTTTTTGTACTGAATCGTTATCAGTTTATAAAATTATTATTATCATAATATCCGTTCAGTGCCGTTCGAATAGAGAAAACGTTAAAGATTATATTATATTATACTTATATAAGATCCGAAGATTTTCCAACTGCAAAATCCCAGAAAGAACTTTGCAAAAAGTCGCTTGTAGTTTAAAAGCAGTTCCTTGTTCGTAGATTACTCCCCCGTCGTCTGGTCCCTCAGCGGACGCGGTGAAAACAAAAGTTTTGCAGATTATCCCGAAAATGATGAAAACATTATAAAGCCGTTATTCGAAGCAACTTCCAATACATATATACGTGTCGTAAAATCTACAATGTATCGATGCGGTTGCGAAATTTTCTCGAAAGAAACATTATACTTGCGCGTTGCGGCGCCACCCTTATGTTCTTCGGAAGACGATCTTTCTTTTGATTATTTATTCCTGTTCTTTTTTTTGCTGCTTTTGCCGGCCCACCCGATACACTCTCCGGCAACGAAGATGGTAGCTGTTGATCCATTTCTCGTGCTCAAAACACCATGAAATCGTATTTAAACTACCGGTTGCTTGGTACGCTACTGTCCTGTCCATGAGATCGACCATCAACTTTTCAATTGTCGTCCGAACAAACCACCCCAAAGAAAAAGCGAGAGATTTCATTATATTTTCAATACAATATTTTTTTTATTACTTGACTCATACTTTTGAAATAATTTCAATTGATTTGAACCATCTTAAGCTAACATATAATATATTTGATCTAATTAGCGTGTTCGAAAAGGTTTGTATTGTGCTCTATTTAATATACTTTATATAATTAATTAAATATTATATATTAAATCAGCGCAGCACTACCACTTAATCATAACTGTCTGCTTACCGGAGTGAAGTAAGAATGTTGGCAGAAGACAGGTAGAGATGATCTCAAGTCACTGTTGGACAGTATGGGCCCGAATGATGGCGGGATCTTTGATTTTTTTCAACACAAAAAAAAAGATTATCGTATGAAAAAATCACTTGAAAATTAACGTATAAATAAGTAGTGTAGGTTATTCAATTTTTTTCGTAAAATTCACTTAAAAAACGTACACAAATTGAAATACCATCGCTGAAACAAAAAGACGACGGTACGCCCTTGACGACAGGCAGCCGTTTTCGTATGAACTTAGAAACCTGAAACCTTTTCAGTTCAACGTTTTTTATAGGAGCCGTCTACGCTTTGATGAAAGGGTTTCAAACAAAATTTTATTTTTTATATCAAAACGAGTAGTTTACAAAAAACACATACTTTTTTCGTCGGCGAAACGCCACGTGAAATATGAGAAACAAAGTTTTTTTCCTTTAGAATAATATTTTGATACGTAACAATTTTAATTTAAGGTTTATATAAATACCTAACATTTTTTTTAATTATGCACGTTGCTCTCATTACTATACCGCGCATACGTAGTCGTCAATGAAGATTGTATCTTCTTTGAAATAAGACAGATTGATATCGAAATCATGAGACGTGAATGGCGGATTAATTGCTAAAAAGAAAAGTTGCGAGTCACGTTTAATAAAAAAATCGACAGTTCTATAATATTATTTATGAACGCGATACTTGTAGCCACAAATTACTTTCGGGAAAGAATCACTTTTGACATTATTCAATCGAAAATTATTCTTGTACAATACCATCATAATTTTTCTTATTGTAAACGTCAAAAGTTTCCAAATTAATTTAATATAAAATAAGTTCGCACTCATTTCCCGGTATTTGGTATTTTTCTTTTAATTATTTTTATAATCTTAATACAAGATGGTTACAAAAGCAATTTCTTCTTTTAAATAGATATGATTTCTATTTATTTTTGAGTTAACCACAACCAATCAACACTTAACAAGAACTAAGTTCCCGACCCCCTAATCGACTATGTGCGTTCGAAGCTCACTTCCTCCTTTGATTTCTTCAGAAAAGGTGGCTAATGTCGGACCGCGATTCTTGATAGCACCAATGAATCTCGCATTTTTCCTTCAACATACACAAGAAGACGTCGGCGCCCATCAAAGGGATCGACCGGCGCCCTTTCAAACGTTCGAGCCGACAAGTAGCCGCTCTCGAATGCACCCACACATATTATATACCATACACAATGGCCTCACTGTGAGCCTTATTACAACAACAACAAAAACAGTAACAGTAAAGCAAGCAATAATCGCTTTCTGGTGGTCTCCAGCGGGAGCGCGCATGCGGAAAAGCGGAAAATTTCGAAAAAACTTCTCTCGTCCGACATTTGTGTGTGCCATCGTCCGGTATTGGATTCGATTGTTGTTATAATGTAGGGATGAGTTATCGATCGTGGTGCGGACCTGATCCGACGCGATGTTTTGGATCAATTAAACAAAACATGTGTGAGATAACTCGAAGAGATAGCCAATGGCGGAAAGGTGGTCCTCGTCGTCGGGGCTTTGCATTTGACTTTATCTTGTGTCGTTCGAAAAAAATTATGAATCAATTTATTTTTCGAAAAAATATACCTATACCAATCGGTTTTTTTATATGAAACGATAATTTATTTAATTTAAATAATACAATATTTAAATAAAAACATATTTGAACCACAATAATGAATTTTTCGCATATGTTTCAGTATCGATTTTCTAATGAAAATTGATTCTACACCGATGTGCAACAGTGCGTGAAGCTTTCAATATAATCATAAATATAATCATGGTACATACATGCAATTTTATTAATGGCTAATTTGCTTAATGAGCGTTGGCGGTTGCCGCATTTTAATACCGGCGCATATTGTAAGCCGGCACGTACTAGATAAATTTTTTGAATAGAGCCCGAACAAACGTCCTGCACAATGGTGAATCGATGTGGTCGAGCTTCGTTTGGCGGCAATATCAACAATATGTTGTTAGTATTTTAAAGATTGAAAAAACATTATGTTGCGAGAGACGGCCGGATGATGGATGGCCGCTCCATTGGAGATACGACCTTTTTGATTCGATTTTTTTTTTTTTTAGTATCTCAATATGCTTTTTACTATTTTTTAGCTCTGACCTCTTCTCTGTCTATCCTTCTCGACCTTATCCTTTTCTCCGTGAATCAGTTTTTATTTATAATACGAGTATTTGCCAAGACGTCATCGAATGTTCAAACAATAATAATAAAGCTTTAGCCATTATATAAACGAATTCTAAATACTTCACGAAATTTAAATATATAATATTAAAATATTTCCATTACTATTTATGAATTTCTATTTATTCATAATTTATTTCCAAGGATGAAGTCACTAACTAACAATGCAGTGTATCAATATTGCTAATCGACGTGGTATTGATGAATAATTAGGGTCAACGACAATTTATGCTTTACCGATACGTCAACTAAGATAATGTTAAATATCGATTATCTTTTCACTCCAACGAATTGTTCATTATTTGAATCGCAAAACTGCATAAATTTTCAATTTTACAACAAACTAAGGCGTCTTTACATCGCACAAAACTTGATCACTCGACTTGTACAAGCATAACAGACACGATGATCATTTCAGCGATAGAAAACAGAAATTAAATTTTGCACAACTGTGAAATACTTATGTCATTTTGATCAGCGTCAAATCGCTGGTCTAATTCCTCGGCGATTTATTGAATGTCAATAAAGGAATGCGGCAAGAATTCGACCTAAATAAAATAAAATTTTCTTACAGAAAACAATAAAAAATACACGTATCGACGACAAAACGCTCAAGTATCATATCATCATCTTGGCTGGAAGCCTATTATGATTCTATGAAGGGGAAAAACTCACATTTTTTACATCATTAACTATTCCACCTGCCGAGAGAGCAGCGTAGTTTTTACACCTATCTGCACTATTATGCACGTATTATTAAAACAGATCGTATGACAAACGACCTTTTTTTTCTCATAAACAAACGGGGAAAAAATCTTCTAAACGCACTTAGGAATATTTAATTTTGGCGTGGACTTAATCCAGCTTAAGTGGATGCGAGTGCGCCATTGTTCAATATGTGGCAATTGATAATGCGGCTTCGGTGAACTCCCTGCCATTTATTTGTTTGTTTGCTGAATTTTTTTTTCGTAAATATGTTTATTGTTGTGTGGAGAACAACAAAAACTTCTCACACGGTGGTCTCGTGGATGCGAGACAACTTTATTTTGAAAGAAAAGAACTCGGGTGCGTCTCCTTGACAGTTGTGGGTAATTGCAAAAAACGATACCCACGTCTGTATACGCATTTTTGATTTAGACATTTCTTTTCGACCTTTCCGTTAATTTTTTTTTTTAATTGTTGTTCCGTCGAAATTCAATGTTATTAGTGTGAAAAAGGATTTCATTAATTCACAAATAGTAGACAATTTTGATAACAATCATCAAAAGTTCATCGTTCACCGATACCGGCCGAATTTAACAGTCGAAAACTACCATTCAAAAAAAAATATTTATATTATCAATTCAACATACACATACGGATATTTGGAGCATTTTCAACAATTAAATTCCTTGTTCAACGTACCGTACAAGACCGGCTACCGGATTCAAGACCGTCCGACATTTTTTCATGATCGGCCTTCATACGAGGAGCAACACCGAACATATCGTGACGTCCACAAAAAAAAGCCTTAGGTACACGGGAATACATTATTATACCTCCGTATATCCCACACGCATACTTCGTACGTATATGAAATAATTTTTATAGCCAAAACATGTCACTTATCAAACGTTCGTCACTACGAGACACCGCTCCCTTTGTACGGGACTGACAGTCGCTCCGGCTCTGCCTAACTCATGAATAAATTTATTTCCCACAATAGGAATAAGTTATAAAAAAAATGGAGCGAATCGAAAAAAATTCTTGCGCCGAATTCGATCGAGCCGTGTATGTGTGTGAATCCCAAATTGAACCGCTCTACGCTTTTGGAAGTTGACATGTTTCAAAGATTTCGTGTCAACTTATGACTCAATCGTTGAATTTTAAAAATATTCGATTATTGTAAATAAATTAAATTTATTAATAAACTATTCATGTATAATTATCGTATGAGATAAATTTCTAACACAATCTTTTAAATAATATCGAAAATTTTTCACGTATTAGGTATATATTATATAATATCTCGAATAGCTGATTATTGAAATTATCTCATGTTTGACTTTTTTTTAGTGGGACACGAAAATTAATTATTTTTAAAGTGACTCAGACAAACTTTCATATTTATAATATAGTCGATCAACGATGCATAATCACATTCATGTATTTATCACTTATGTATCGCTTTGACTTTGATTATCAGAACACTTAAGATTAGTAGAAATAAATTATCTTATTCATAAACAATAGTATGATATTATTAAAAAATATAATAAAAATTTAATATGGGAATATTGTTTAATCTTATCAAATTTTACGATTTTTACCAATTTTCAAAATCGAATGATTTTGGTTAAATTATAAAAATATATAAAACGAACTGTATAACTAACAATTAACTTAGTTAAAAAAACAATCACATTAAAATTAGAAAAAAATACTATTTAATTAAATTAATAAATTAAATTCTTTGGATAAAATCCAGTTAAAAAAGGAAATGCACATAAAGCTAAATTAGGTAATTTGCATTAAAATTAATTGAAACCAAAGGTATAAAAATTCTTGAACCTCATATTTAACGAATACATATCTCAATTATTTTTTTATATTATGACTGATAAGTTTTAAGATTAATGCAATGTTGTATCGTTTGATAAGGAAAAGTATTCAATATTCAAACTTTTATAGAATTTAGGAATTGAAAATATTTTTGAACATCTGATAATATATCTGAAAATTTTTGTTCTGCAATAAAAATAAAATAATTTATAAATAATAATGAAGATGATAAGTATTCAAAATCTTTAAGACTTATTTTCATTACATACTAGAAAAGCCATTAAATGACCTAAATAATTGTTTGGTAAATTTTTAATATTTACCGGTAAATAATAAAAAAAAATATTTTTTTTTTTGAGAGTATTTTTGAGAGATTTCATTCAAAATTTAATTTACTGATAAACAAAAAATACAATAAAATTGGCCTTCCCATCAAATGAAAACCCAAAACTTTCAATAACCAACCAAAAAACCTTAATCATCACCCGAACAACTTATAAAAACCAACAAAAACACAGCGACCGCCAATCTCGAGACTTTCGACTCTCGGACTGTCACCACTCTTACTTTTTTCCCCGCAGACATTTTTTCAGATCGTAAAAAGATACGATCGTGCATGCATCTTATTCAAGAGCTGGTCTCCGACTCCCCGCTGCCCCATCAAGCGGGTACCCGTCAACTGGACCGACGTGAAAATGCGACCGCCTACCGATCGAATTTGTTCTTCGGACAAAACCGGGACAATCCGAGAACGTGTTGGGTGTTGTGTTTGTGGATGGTTTGTTTGAATTTCGCGCTCATTTTGCGCATCGGTCGCGGAGGTGAGCGTCGGTAATGGTGAATGGGTTCGTGTTGCGAATCGGCGTTTGGTATGCTTCGATGATTAGGGAAGGTAATTAAGTTCGATATAAATGTGGGTTTTGAGTGTGTTTTGTTTTGGTCGTATTCTTCGGAGTCGATATGAAGTTGGTGAGTTTTATTTTTTATTTTGTCATAAGTTAAATCGCGATAAAAAAAATGTCATAAGTACTTTAATGGTTATTTCAATTTTTAACTATTTATTAGTGTGAATTTTCTAAAATTATCAATTCCAACAAAATGATCTATGAAACTTTTCAATATCATACACATATTTTCAGTACACCCAATCTTTATTTTACACGGGAGATAGGTTCCAAAGACGTTTACAGATCCGCCTGAATAAATGGTAACCATATAAAAATTAGTCCTATTAGTATATTTCCAAATTTACTTTGTAAAAAATGTTTAAGGTGAGAAAATTTCACCATGGAAAATCATCAAAACTTTTATTTAATAACCATAATTTCATACATATAATTACAGTATACTAGCATACACTGAATCTACTATTGTGGTATAATATATGTAATACTTAATATTTTATTTTCATACTGTGTTTATTCCATGAGCCATGTTATTTCAGAACTATGTATTATAAAAAGAGGATTGGGCGTATATTACAATAATAAAATAAAACAATATGTATTTAAATTTACTTATGAATGGTAATTTGAAAAAATACCACCAACTGAATTACATTAAAAAAATAATAATATGACAACTAATTTATTAATACAAATTGTGAATTTGATTTTATTTCTGTCAAATGACTTAACATCATTTATAATGATGATAATGTTAATTCATATGTAATAAAATAATACCATAAATATTTGATTAAAATGAAAATTTTTGTGCAGGTTTTCATTTTGATTGCATGTGCATTTTTGAATCCTGTTAGTTCAAGGTATGTTTATTTAATACTTGAAATCAAATAGGTAACTGAATACAAATAATAATTGGCATTATTTTTTTGAACAGTACTCAAATTCAATTGGAAGTCAGTAATGATAAAGCGTCGAAAAAATTTGGCAAAGAATTTCAATTGATTCCAAGCAAAGTTTTTGATGATTTCTTATTTCTTCGAAAATCTGAAAATGACAATAATGGATTTTTTCAAAAATTTCCTTCTGCATTCTATGATTTGTCTAAAAATTTCTCTGTTCTGAAAATTCAAAGGATTCCGATCGAGAAAAATTCTCATAATTTGCGTAAAAAGAGATCCAATAAAAAACACATTGGAAAAAATCATTTTATTTCTTCGTTGAAGAAAAAACCGAAATCAAAACGAAAACTGAAACCAAAATCTACAGTTAAAAATAAATTCGGCACGAGAATAATTGGAGGAGTATCTGCTTTAAATTTTCGACCAGTTTATAGTAAAATTTAGAACAGTCAATTTGTGAAAATAAAATGTATGAATTATTTTAACCAAACAATATTATATTAATTCTCAAATTTATGTTTTATTATTTTGTATTTTAATAATTGAATTAATTTTAACTCTTTATCAAACGAAATTTCATTTTCAAATATATATTATTGCTTTAAATCAGTCGTTCCCTTTAATCGCAAGTTGTGAATTTTCGTACCCAGAAAGTGAAGAATTGGTCTCCATGTCAACGGATCGTACTCTAAAAATTTTATTTTCCAAAATGACTATGGAGGAGTTTTGGATTTTTATTCAAGAGGAATATTCAATTCTATAGAATTCTAGATGAGGACACAAAATTTGGTTACATTTTTTCCGTATATGCAAACATGTATATGATTTCTTAATTTTTTTAATTATATTATGCAATTTATTTAATTTGTAATAAAAGTCATGTCTGATTTTTTTTTTGACCTTTTAATTCAGGTGCACCTCTATTTTTTCTCAAGATTAAAAGTGCTTAGTGACTTCGAAAAAATTAAAAACCACAGCTTTAAAATCATATCGATTCAAATAATCAAACACTTCCATTTTTGACACTGATATTTGTTTGGAACCATCGATAAGTGGCTCTCAATCAGACGTTTAAGCAAATAGCACATACGAGACTAGCACACACCGACAATAACACACACGACACGTTTTTGGATAAATAGAGAACTACATGATGGTTGAATGCAGGGCTTCAAACCGTAATTTTTTTCTTTCTGGGTTTCGGTTACGGTTCAACAAAAAAGTACAGTAATCCCCCTCTATAACGCCAAGATAGGTTCGACGTTATAGAAGGGAATTTAGGAAATCAATAAATGAAATATTTTAATTATTTTGGAATTTTTTACGAGTTAATTGTTTTTTTTCAAATAAATTTGGAAAAAAATTAAGAAAATTAGAATTTAAAAAATGACACTATAGGGGGGACGCCGCAGACGTTATAGGGGGGGAGACGTTACAAGGAAGATTACTGTATATTAAGGTTTGGTTCAGCTTCGAGTTTTTAAAAAAACCGTATACGTACAAAAACTGACTTTTCCAAATATTCCAAAAAAAATATTTTCTAGAAAAACGACAAAATTTTTCGAAAATATTCGAAACACAAATTTTTTTTCGATGAACCGAAACAAATTTTTTTTCAAGTTCAGTTCTAATTTTCGTTCCGGCAAAAATTTCGGTTTTTAGCGGTTTTCAATAACGGTTCAGTTCCGGTACGAAGCTCCAGTCGAATAATAGGTACAATTAATTCAAAATAATTTGTTATAATCATACTATTATATTTAAAAATTCATCGCGGATTGTATTATGTCATGTGAGCTACTGTCGTTTGGGCAAACGTTTGAGAGCCTCGAAAAATAAACACTTCATAACGGCCGACATTTGTTATGTTACGTCCCAAATGTCAGCGCCGGTTATCACAATGACAGCTGTTTTCGACTGTCACTAGCCAAAGAAGTTTATTGAACTTGCATGTGCACACATACTAATGGCTAATGGCTCGTTGGGTCCGAGTGCTGGAGATTCTGGTTGTCGTCATCCTGTTGTTTTTCGCCATACCGATCAAAGTGCCTTCGCCCGAAGAGAAAGCCCTCGTTGAATTATTCAATTCGTATATGCAAAAGTTCAATAGAACTTATCGAGTCGATTCGCCCGAGTACTACGAAAGATTCGAAGCATTCAAGGTATGTACATATTGATTTGAAAACGTTTATGAATCTTCTGAATCTTTGTGTATCGTTTTCAGAACGCTCATTCTTTGATTAAATTGTACAATGCTCGCAGACCTCACAATGACACTGCCTTGTATGGATATACACAATTTTCTGATCTTACAGAAGAAGAATTTACCGAAAATCATTTATTGAAGCCAATAGAACATAGACATTCAAAAACAAAACCTAAGAGTCGTTCGAAATCTAAAAAGAATCATTCGTCTGAAGAAAATAGATCACGTAGACAGTTAACGATAAATGGGCTTCCATTAAAAATCGATTGGTAATATTTTTTCATTTCTTTATTTTGGTTTCTATTTTTTTAACAAATTGCAATATTTAGGCGTAATAAAGGTATCATAAGTGCAATTAGAAATCAAGGTTTATGCGGAGCCTGTTGGGCGTATAGTACAATTCATACTATTGAAGCCATGTATGCCAAAAATCACAATTTGACTTCACTTAGCGTCCAGGTAACTTCTTAACGTCCAGATGATAATCAAATATTCGTAAATCTATTTTATTTTTCTTTGAAATATCTAGCAAGCCATCGATTGTGCAACAAATGGAAATTATGGCTGTATGGGCGGTGATATTTGTGCTTTATTAAATTGGCTAGTAAGTAATAATGTTACCGTTGAATTTGAAGATAAATATCCAATGTCTAAGTCAGGAAAATGTATTATGAAAAAAGATGGACCTAAAATTGGTGCTCGTGTCAAAAAATACTCTTGTTATAGGTTGATATATTATTTAATGACCATTTTCAGTTGCTGTAATCAATATTATTACATGACTATATTGTTTTGCAGCTTAGTCGATTTAGAAGATAAAATTTTACTTTGGCTGGCCAATTACGGACCGGTTGCAGTTGCAATAAATGCATTATCATGGCAAAACTATTTAGGAGGAGTTATTCAGTACCACTGTAGTGGAGCAGAAACATCACTTAACCATGCTGTTCAAATTGTTGGTTACGATTTGACTGCTGAAATACCATATTATATCGCTAAGAATTCTTGGGGTACAAAATTTGGTAATCAGGGATATGTGCATCTTGCCATAGGTGAAAATATTTGCGGTTTAGCAAACGAAGTTTCAATGGTTGATGTATTTTAAATTTTATTGGTTGTTCTAAAAGTTACGATCAGAAAATTTATAATAAGCATAAATGCCAAGAGCATCAAATTTCAGCGAACAATGGCACTATTATTATTGAAAAGATTCGTCATATAATAGTGCCAGTTGATTTTGTTTTGTTAATTAGGTTTTTCTCAAATATCAATACTAAGTCTTGAATTATTTTTAAATTATATCATATATTTTTTATATTATATGTTAAAAACAATCAACATAAACTTACTAAGTAATATAACCTTTCTAAAATCTCTTTAAGACTTTTCTTATTTTAATATTGTCCTATTTGGACTTTATTTTTCGATTACTTAATTTAATTTTTAGTTTCAATTATATGATAAAAATATATTGCTCAAAAAACTCTTAGCACTATTCCATAAAATTATGTAAGAAAATAAAAATATTACCATCAAAAGATTGATTTCTAATTTTTCATGATATGAAAAAATTAGATTTTGTTATCAAAAGACTGATCTTGAATCAAAATAAAATAAAACTATTTTATATAATGTGATAAAAATCATTTTATTCATTCGAAAATCTTGACTTAAAAATGTTAGCTACTGTCATAATATATTTTTTTATAATTTTCTCCTTAATTTTTTTTTTTAGTTTCTTATTTATTTTATCAATAAGATCTTATTTATCACTCAATGTTTAAACCATACTCAACTTTTATATTCAAATCAAATTTTCAAATTGTAGTGAATACAATCAAATGATGTATATTTATGAGAAGTTTTATATTTGTTGAAAATTAACATTCGACATTCAATTTTGTATTTGGAAATTATTATTTTTTACTGTGTAAATTTTTTCTATTAAACGAGTTGAAGGAAATATGTGTATATTTTTCTGTTTAATATTTTTATTTCAATTGAGTGAATATATTGTGTGTACTTATGTAAATGAAATACTTTTCATGTTATTTTATGAAACTTAAATGAATTTTCGAATTATTTAAAAAAACAATTTTCCCCTTAACAATAATCCAAAAATGAACACATTTTTATAATAATCATAATAGTTAATCATAAAATTACGACAAAGTGAAAGTCTTTATCACAATGATTTTTCAGAGTTTTCATCTTTATTGTGACCATTCAATTCAGTGTGACCATTTTGTAATATAGTTGGACTTCCCCACGCCAAATTTATACAACTCCTAATATTATTGTCGAGAGGCGGAATGATGTTTCGAGGTATCAAAAATGTTGATAAATTGAACAGATCGATGAACACTTTGTAACGATCACTGCAAAATATCATTCATAATTATGTCATATTATTTTAATTAAATTTATGCCATATTCATCTTATCATTATTCACCTTAGAGTAGATCTCAAATATTGATAACCTGATGAACCCCCTGTTCCCAATTGTTGTGAGCCTATCATTCGCTGAACCATTATCACGTGATTGTCTACAGCATATCTCTTATTAGTAAATGAATCGTAATAAATAGCAATAACCTTTTTTACGTTCTACTTACATCTCCATTTTGTAATCAGCGAATCTATATCCATCAAAAGAGTAAGCATTTGATGAGGTTGTGAAAACCGGGGCTCGTCTCTATAGAAAGTTATCATGATAGCGCCTTTAAGAGCACGATGGGTAAATCTAAAATTGTTTATCATTTTATTATGTTTGTTAGTTTTATCGTTTGCAATTATTTACTACCTTCTTTCTCCTCGTGATACAAGCGCATCATGTACAGTTGGATCGAATATACTTCGGTAGACTTCTTTTCTCTTTTCTATGTCCATTAATCGGAACGATCTCACATTTTCTTGAGTTTCTTTCTGCCAATTGATTAATTTTTTTTTGATTTACGTTTTGTTTATAATTAATTTAAATGAACAAACCTCAGCAGCTATAATTTGTTCTTCCAACATTTTGTCAACGGCTATTTTGAATTTTCCCCAAAAATTGAAACCTTCGTCTTCTAATCCAGGAGTTCTTTCGAGCCAGCCTTGGAGTAAATCTATAAGTGCTGGTTCAGCTTCAGATTTTTCAATCGCTGCCATTGCAGCAGGATCTTTTCCAAAAACAGTAGAATATTTCTGATTGTATTTCACTCTGTGCTCGTGTTTCACACCTAACTATAAAATATGTTTTATTTTAGTAAACCATTGAATCAAATTTGATTATGATTAAATTATTTACTTTATTTTCCATTAAACGAAATTGCAAACTCTGAAATCCTGAAGCTGGACATAGATATTCTCTGAAATCCATGAAATCTAACGGAGTCATCGTCTCTAAGATCATCACTTGCTCCACCAAAAGCTGAAAAAAATCGACCGATACTAGATTATGTTTATATCCAAGTGGCTATTGTCGAAACACTACAGCACTAATTAATCTGCTTTAAATTGCGCCTTAGAGGGCTCAAGTTAATGACTTTCGGCACAGTTGTCAGTTTAACTTCTTTATTGACGTTGTCGCACTTTCAAGGTTTCGGCTAGCGCGACTTTTGTTTCGAATCCTGCCACGAAGACGAGAAAAAAGATTAAAACATAATGGTGGCACTTGGCGGGAAAATTGTATAAATTTCCGTTCAACCTTCCTAAGTGTTATGAAACCGTTCGCTAAACTGAAATTTCGGCAAATTGGATTATGGCGCCCTTGAAATCCATCTTTGAAAAGTCTTCATTCGAAATATATTGGCCTGAATTTTTCTATTTTAAAAATATAATACATAATTTGAAGATATAATAGTATGACTAATGAAAGAAAAATGTGACTGGTTTGATTATTTTTTTAATGGTTCTTACATATTATATGTTGGTTTAATCTTAAGCTATTTTTTTTGTGCGGAATCTTATGGCGTCATATAACAAAATTTATTTTTGAAATTGGTCGGCTCTTATCACGAAATTAAAATTATTCAAAGCAAAGGTCATCGAAGTTCATATACGTATTTATATTAGAAGATTGAGCTTTAATTATATGTTCGTAACCCAAAAATATTTTCAAATAAATAAATTTCGTGGTATACTTTCGAGCTTACATAGACTTACAATTAGCAGAGCTTACTGCACAATACATAAAATTTCACAGAACTCAAATATATTGCAATACAAAATCATTCAAGCCAATTCAACTACGTATAAAAAAGATAACACACGTATATTAAAACAATTTTTCCTTCATACACGAAAGGATACGCGTGTTGATTGAACTACACAAGCTCATGAGTAACGTTTTGTTAATAAATATAATAATTTTCATGACGTGTCCATCCAAGTAATGGTAATATGAAATTCCGTAATACGATCTGATAGTTTTCTTTCGCGACCGCACGCACATTCCTTCTAAAGTATTGAATGTTTCAAGCTAGATCGTTTTCCCTTCATTTCATATGAAATTATGGAACACTATAGAAAATTCAAACTATTTTTCTTATAATTTCTTTTAAGGGGAAGAAAGCTCTTGATGAGTTTGAATTATAAAACTATATTTCATCAATTTGATATTAAAAAATATAATTAAACTTTTGACTAATCAACGAAATGTTTTAATTGAATATGTAATGTCTTATATTCAAATTTTGAACATTTTCTAAAGGTAACTCAAAAAAGTGTGTGGTTTAAAAACTTTCTTTACACATACGATAATACACTCCAATATTTATTACTTTCATAATCGATATGAATTGATTTAATTGTTAATTGATTTCATTGATCTCATTTTTGAAACTATTAGTCAAAGCGCATTACTGTTTATCTGATTGTGAGTTTTCCTTAAAAAACATGATTCATTAGATTTTTTTGGAATTAAATATCGGATATTGGTCTGTTTTTGTGGATCTCGATTCGTTTTTCAGTATTGAACGTTTGGTGTCTGATATCTAACGGTATCTAATGTCAGAAGCCCCACGTGTTGGGGGCCCCGCCTTAGTAATGTGATACCTTTTTGCCATTCAAATGAAGAAATTTACAACTATTTTATCGCTTTATTATAAAGCGAATTCGTTGTTGTAAAAAGTACTAGTTTTAATATACAAAACTTAGAGGGAAAGCCAATTTTTTGCCTCAATAATGGACGTTAAAACAGATTGTGATCATCAATTATATAACAAAGAGGTGGTATTTACAGAAATGTTTATCAAAAAAAATATTATTCCTGTATATTGTCCGTTAAAGAAAATTCAAAAAGATTACCCACGTAATCTTTGACTTTTTATAAACAACTTTAACGTCATAAAGAAACATAAACGAATAATATTTTCGTAGATAATCGTGAATCCAAATGCGTAAACAACTTTAAACGATTTTCAAAATTAAATTCTCAACCAAAAATATATGAGCTGTAAATAACATTAATTTAATTAATTAATATTTTCCAGTTTGTCACATCTGCCGTAGTTTTTCTCAATCTGATATTAGAACTCAAAAGTCGGCAAGCTTTTATGAATAATTCCGATAATTCTAGGCGTTAAAAGTAATATTTTAACAAAAAATAATACACACCTTCAATATTAAAGCTATTCTATTGAGTCTTTTCAACATTTCCATGGTGTGACATTCGTCGAGAATTGCCACATCGAACAATTCTCGAATAGAATCTAATTCAAAAATTATTTGCTTGAACCAAAGTTCATATGCTGAAAATTAACATGATTTTATCATTTGGATATAGATATTATATTTAAGCAGTTGCTTTAAAAAAAACCTTGGTGTGTGATTATAAAAAGATGTTCATCATGGACAGGATGATTGGATTGGTTAGAAAGCATCCTTTGGGCATTCAAAATTCGATCCAATTGGAGATATTCTCCATATAACATTCCACCTTTACATGCTTCATCTGCAAGTTCAGCTTCGGATTTGTCTCTATTGAAAAGAATGATATTTAAAAAATTATGTAAAAAAATATCGGAATTCTCAGACAAACTAGATATAGCAAACTATTACATAACATCTTGATTCCATTACGAAATTTATTCAAAGTTTATTGCCAAAATATTCAGATGAAAAAGTACACAATCGTCAATAGAGCAACGGCTTTATAAATATGTACAGGTAGTCCTCGACTTACGATGGTTCACACTTAAAGGTTAGACCGAAAAAAAAATTTCTTTAAATTAATTATTTTGTAAAAATTGAATGATAAATCTCAAGCGGGTGTGAGAAATAAATACGAAGGAATGTAGAACCGTCAAAAACATTCGTATTGAAATAAATGGCTGCTGCTTTTGATTTAATTGATCAAGGAATACAAAAATTTGAAATGATGAACCCAAACAGTGAAAGATTTTAAAATGTTATTTATTTATTTTTTCATTATTGTATTAATAAAAGTAAATAAAACTACTGGAAAAAAATATACAGATTCGACTTATGACCGAGGTCCAGGAACATATTTCCGTCGTAAATCAAGGACTACCTGTAGTTTTAAAATATCATCCTCGATATTATTTTGAACAAGTTTGAAACCGATACATCATTCAGTTAAGTTACGAGCTTTATAGTTCAATGACAGTTATATGACACCTTCACGATAAAGGTGTAAATATTTTTCAGATACATTTATCCGCTTTATCGAAACATATTTTAATTAAAAAAAAATAATTAACGTGTATCAATATTTAAATAAAATTGTTAGTAATGAGAAAATTATAAATAGTTCACATAAACGTGCATCGATATATTATAAATTTTTTTTGATATCTGAATTAAAAATTAACTTGAATTTTTTTCCTTGTATTTCTTATTATGAATCGAATGCTTATTTTGAATTACACTAGAACGCATGTTATTAAATAGTTACATGAGTTCCGATTATTTTTACAATTATTCTTATTATACTTTTCGTCCACAAATCTTCATCATATAAAAAAATATTATTTCACATCAAAAATATTCACCTATTCAATTTCACGAATCTTTTGATTTCGTGCATATGAAAAATAAAAATAAAACAAAATTTCACCCGATAGGACAAGCCATTTCGACTTTTCGGTGCCGAAATCCAACTGTATTTCTTTGACAGGTTCTTCCACACTTTCTTCAAAAGCACAAAAATTCAAAAAATTCCAATCACTTCCGTAATCGAAAGCCAACCAGCTTCTAACGAACAGCGAAGTCAACTGATCGAGACATTGAAACGTTCGGTTCAAATTACCACCGCTACATGAATTTTATGTTCTAGCCAACATCTACATATAAACTGCTAATTAATACATCGACAAACATAATAAGATTGAAAATTAAAACTTGGCTTTAAAGTATTTTTTTTAACGTCAGGTTTTTGAACGATTATTATATAACACTTCGAGTATTAATAGAATATTAATGCGTGATCAATTCATATTAACTAACCGAAGTCTATGCAGGTAGTTCTCGACATAGTGCAGAAAAAGTAATGTTTTAAATGTAAATTTTGATATAAATAAAATTGAATGTGTATTTTATTTTTTTATATGGATTCGACTTAAGACCGAAGTTCAGGAACGTATCTTCGTCATAAGTTGAGGAATACAGTTAATAATAGTTATTCCTTTTTTTTTGATTCATTGTTAAATTAAATTGGGTGTAATAAATTGGAAGATTATGCCGAAATAATATAGGATAATAATAATAATCAATTTTGCGAAAAAATTAAATTAATTCTTTTGATTGTGCATGATGCAATATTTCTTGAATATTCAGAAAAAAAATTTAGCCACTTTCCATGATTGCGGTAATCTTTAGCAAACTTTGCGTGTTTTCAATTAAATTTTTAATAAAAAAAATTATCACATCGTTGCAAGCGACCCCTGTAATTGACCTAATATTTCGTATTGTAATCAAATACACAATGATGTATTATATTTATATTATACACTTATTTTAGAATGACATGCGCAAATTTCCGATAAATACCTAGAGGGCCATTTTAGAAATCCAGATAATTTTTGATAATTGATATTTGCAATTCATACATCAAATCGAAGATAATTTCGATATATATACTTATAATAAAAACGAAGGGAAGCCGTCATGCGGATAGTTCGATTTTTAAAGAAGCAAGCAAATTTTTCTTCTTACCATCTCAAATTTTTCTTCATAATAATTCATATATTATAATTTTCTTCGACAATGTTTCGGGTATTATTGTTAATATTTTTCGTCACTTTTGCTTATGGACAAAACGAATTTGATGGAAAATTTTCATCAATCATCCATTAAATCTTCAAAGCCGTTTTCCAGCGAGGAAAAAAATGGGAACAGTTAGAAAATATATGAAATCTTTATTTGATTATGATTTGATAAAGCCATATATTTATGTGTGATCGGATAACTTTTTTTTACATGAGGCTTTTACGAAAATAAATAATGATCTGTGCGGAAAAAAATAGTATAAGAAACAGATAAACGTTTTTTTTTTCACACGACGCAAACGTTAAATTATATAAGAGATTATATAAGAGATTTGCAGGTGGCTTCGTAGATTATAACAGATATAAATAAAACCTTGTTTGATTATGTTAGTCTCTAATTTAGAGACGAACAATTCAATAAAAAATCTTTGTACTAAATCGTAAATTATTTTACGCGATCGATTGATATTTTTAAATTCCTAGACAAAGAATGAAAAAAATTATATGAAAACAATATTCTTATCTCGAACTATTTGAAATCACACGATATTTTATCGAAATTAATAAATGTAAAGACATCTATGAATATAACATTAAATATGTGTAATGATTGTAGTGTGTGCAGAACGGGAACCGGGAACCGGAAACGGGAATCGGGAACCGGTGTGTGTGTGTGTGTGTAGAACGTATGAAGACAACAGGAACAATGAGCCAACGGGACAACGGGAGCAATTTTAAGATGAAAAAAAATTCAGAATTTGGGGTCGAAGATCTATCGAACGTAAATATATGTTATAGACTTATTTTATTGTGTTTTAACATTATACATTCGTTGTTGATAATTTTCGAAATAATTATCAATCGCATGTATTCGAATTTCACGTATCAGAATATTTCGCCAACCGTCAAGTCATCAAGCGTCGATTCACCAAGCACCAACCCGTCAGGGGCCAACCCGTCAGAGGTCAACCCGTCAGGGGGTTAAGCCAACAGGGGTAAAACCGTCAGGAGTCAAACCATCAGGGGTCAACCCGTCGGGAGCCAACCTGTTAATCATATCAGGCTGTAATAAAACAGACTGGCAGGAAAACGTCTGCAGGGTTCAGCTAATTCGTTAATAATTTTGGGCGCTATCCTTGCTAAATAAAATTTCTTCTAAAAAGAGTTTAGAAGTTTTCTCACTCGAAAATTTTCTTGTTATTGTTATTATAGGTATTTACAACTAGAAAATATAAAAGGAAAATGTATGGTAAGTTTGGTTCAATGTCAGAAATTACAAAGTAATGTCATTAGAAAATCTCCGGAAATCTTCGTTTCTTTCCGAAATTTATCCGTTTGAAAAAATGCAACTACCTAGCGGCAAACGACAAAGATACTTCAACGCTGCCAACCCACTTTTGTATAAATCTTACCATTTTTCTTTTTAATTTTAAAGATATGTGAAAGTAATTAAAAAAGGATTATTTAAAAAATAATTCCAAATGTAATTTTAAAAGAAAACATTGAAATCCCAAATAAAAGTACATTCCATCTGACGTTTCAAATCATGGTCGATTTTTTCACTTTCATTCGCGCCGTTGCGGCTCGGGTTGTCAATTCAAAATCGTTTGTGCGCTTCATCTCAATAAAAGTCAAAAGGTAATAAAGGTATTGCAACTTCGATCCAATAATATTCGCTTACAATTAAATATCAATTTCTTATGCATACAGCCATTATATCTTGTGGATATTTTCAATTTATCACTTACAAAGTATTCATAACCTATCTGATGTCCTTTTTCCATACAGTTGAACCATGAGCGAATTAATCATACCGCCTTCGCCCAATTGGTTCCTCAGTGACTGTTTGTCAGTAGGAGCAGATGGATATCTTGTATACGGAACTTTGTCATCAGATATTGCCATCCTCACACCGAGCGAATCCTCCAAATTGTATTTTTCCGATATCAAAATCATACAAAGGGCCCACAAAGACAGGTAAAGTTATTATAAATTAAGAAAAAATTTAAATTTATTGATTGTAATAAAAATTATCTCTTTTTTAGAGTTTCTTGTATCGCATTGTGTCCGAATTGGTTGAATACGAGATTATTTGTTTCGGGTTCCGACGACGGTTATGTGAAGTTGTGGAATGCACAGACATATTCTTATGATATAGCTCACAATACGCATCTTTTGAAGAAAGAAGTTTGTATCGCTTCTGTTAATTTTTGACAGTTTTATAATTGTCGATTTACTGTGTTTTTTTTTGTTGCAGAATGTTATAAGTGTTGTGTTCGTGGATGAAAATCGAATTTTGTCAGTAGGCAGTCAAAGTTTATTAGCGTTGTGGAATATAAAGTCTAATTACGTTGAATCGGATTCAAAAGTTATTAGATTTTTCAAGCCTGTCTGTTTAGCTTTATGTCCGCATAAGCCTGGAATAGTCGCCCTCGGAACAAAACAAGGCGTTGTCGTTATTTTGTCAGTCTCTGGTAATGTTTTTTCCATTAATCTATTTATTAGGTTTTTTTGATCAATTCATAATTAATTTTTGACGATTTCAGATAAAATTTCCATTTTGTACAAAGCACCAGGACACAATGCAGAAATAACTTCTCTCAGTTGGTGTCCTGATTTGAACAATGAATATTTAGATAACATTAGCAAGATTTCTAAAACGCCTAAAGAAAGAAAGTTTATAAAACCACATTCTAAAAAAACTTCAAGCATTCAAGATAGGTTAAAAAGAATTCAGAATGATGACGAAAATCAACCCCTAGGCGACCTTCTAAGCAATACTGAAATATCGAATTTGAAATCCGTCAAAAACAATTCGTCAAATGGAGATTTGAGTGCGAAAATCGCAATAAATGGCAAAGAAGACACAAGCGATGATTTTTTGAGCGAATGCAAAAAAACACTAAAACTAATAGAAAATATCGAAGAAATTTCTTTCCAAGAAGATGCTTCTCCAACAAAATCAGAAAATGATCAATTGCTTTCAGCATTTGATGAATATGGTCGATCTAAGTATTTGCCTAAATTGATCGACGACAAAATCAATGATACCTTTGAAAAATCAATTCTCGAAACAACAGTCGATAGTGAAGCAAATATTGATGTTGCGGATGAATCTGATATATTCGACATTTATGCTGATCATGAAATTGAAGAATTCGGTCATAAGAAAAATACTCTTAATGAGGATGTTTTCATCAAAGTAACTCCTACTGAAAATATGAATGTCACCAACACACAAAATAATTTGAATGAAAGTCAAATAAATGATCTTTCTTTGAATATAAGTACATTGAAATTGGAAAACGAAAATGTAGATAATGAGGTCGCTACGAGTGTAAGTGAAAAGAATTCAGATTCATTTTATCTCGCTAGTTGTTGCAAAAAAGGGTACGTTTTTGTATACTTGATAGTTTTTTTGCTCAAATAATGTTAATATTTTAAAATTATTTTAGCTTTTTATGTGTATGGAGATGGGGAGGAACCCTAGTTTTTTCAAAAACATTAAACAATACTAATAAAAATAAAAATACGAAAAACATCACACATCCGTTTGGAGCTATACATTGGTTCAAGTCATCCGAATTAATAGTAGCATCGCGGGAATCGCAAGTTATGAATATCAGATTTGTCGTTGACGATACGTATGTTTCAACAAGATCTTCGTTTGTATAATATTATATGTAAATACAAAATTATAATTTTTTTTTTTAGAAAAATGTTCAAAAATCTCCATAACGAACATAAGAGAGGTTTATTTCGCATAACGTCAAATTCGAATTATGAAAAATCAATAATTTGGAGTGCAAGTATGGATCGGCTTCTCACTGGATATTCAATTGCTGATAATTGCACAAATGTATATTCAACTTTTGGAGGATATGTTTACGACATTCAAATTTCACCAATTGATCCTACAATGTATGTTAT
This sequence comes from Hydropsyche betteni, assembly GCA_028571205.2. NCBI lineage: Eukaryota > Metazoa > Arthropoda > Insecta > Trichoptera > Hydropsychidae > Hydropsyche > Hydropsyche betteni. Next base: position 5,928,423 of record JAOXNN020000027.1, on the reverse strand, counting down.
TGGTGCAATATCTTAGGTTTTGTTGGATTTTATGTATATAAGAATTATCATAGGTTTGCAATTGGCGTTGGAGATGGTACAATAAGAACGTGGAGATCGATCCATGGAAAATCGGATGACAGTATTAAAATTCATTTTCTCAAACAATTTTGGAATGGTGTCAGTGGTAAAGTGCTTAGTATGGCGTGGCATCCTACTAAAGAAAAATGTTTAGCTTTTACTACTTATGAGGGCCGGGTAATTAATAATTTATCGATTGAATCAATAATAATTACCAAATGTTTCATTATTTTCATTTCAACTTCAGATCGGATTATTAGACGTAGGGTCTGAAAATCCGGCGAAGGTTTTACCACTTGCGTTATCATTAGGCGCTTTTCGTGTTTGTTGGGATCTATCCAGTAATCTTTTTGCATGTGGAGGAGATATGTTGGTTGTGTACGATATGGCGAAACCTGATAAAGGTCTATTGAATTGATTGATCTTTTTGTCTGTTGCTATTTTCGACTTAATGTTTATTGTAAATTTTGAATTTTAGATCCAAAGAAAGTCACATTTAACATTTGCGATGAAAACTGGGGCATTTCAACGATGTTATGGTCTGAGAAATATTTGTGTATTGGCTCATCTCAAGGTGGGTTTGCTTTGATGAAGCCTTCTCATCCATTCGAACTGATAGTTTCTGCTCATCCTTATAAGTAAATTTTTTATACCATTTCTACTACAAAAACATTTAAAAAATTAATTATAATAAAACAGCATTAATTAAAATATCCTCGCAATTTAATTTAATGATTATTTTTCAATTTTCAGAAAGCGTGTCCAACAAATAGCTATACATCCAAATGCAGTAACATCTGATGATGATTTATCTCCTTATGCTAATTTAATCGCTATTTCAGCTAATGCAAAGAATTTAGTTGTTCTCAAAGTTGTGGAAACTGAAGGTATATTTTTAAATATTAGATAAGATATATAATGTGAATCATTTCATTTTGACATAATAATTGCAGGTGGCACTCAATTGGAAACGTATGCAGATATGATTATTCATGCTGATAACATTATAAGCATATCTTGGAATCCTCATCATAATGGTCAAATATTATCGACTTCTAAAGATTGCACAGTTCAAGTATTTTATTTCGTTCATATAATACGTCAAATTTTATATGTTTGAAATATTACAAATTTATTATTTTTTTCAAGATTTGGGATGTTATAAACAAATGTTTACTGCATACTTTTGCTAATCATCAACATCCTGCTTTAACAGCAATTTGGTGTCCATTGTCGCCGAAATATGTCTTTTCGAGCGGAGGAGATTATACATTACGAATTTGGGATATAAATAAATATCCCCCACAGGAAGAATTGTGTATCAAGGAAAAACGTGAGTTATTTCATTTGCATTCATATTTAATGTTTTTTCGAGTTAAACAAAATAAGAATTTTTAGAGAGGAAAAAGTTGACACTCGCCAAATTGAATGAGTTTGACGATAATCTGGCAACATTGCAATTGGAAAGTGAAGAAAATATTAATAATTCATTAAATAAAGCTATTAATAGTAAACTAAATGATTCTGATCAAAATATTGATTTGGCTACAATTAGCAAACCGTCTGATAAGAAATCTCAAAAGAAACATTATCCATTGACAAATTTTTGGAAAGAATATAAAAGATCCTCTACAGAAGGTGTCCGTCAACTTTTCAACAAATTGAAATATAAACTTGAAGGAAGTGATGAATATTTAACTGTTAACGGAGATGAATTGGATTATCTTAAAATTTATGGGACTCGTGGTGACATAGAAAATATTTTAAATTCTGAAGGTGGGTAAAATCATATTAAAAAAATATATTAAAGTGAATTATTGATTGGTATTGATTTGATATTAATTTTCAGAGGCCATTCACAAAGAAACGTTTAATTGGAATGCCTTAGTTGTCATGGGGGTGTTATCTGCGAAATTGAAAGAAACTCTGGAATATGTTTCAGAAAAAAGGAAACTCACATCATCGTTCCTTTCTTTAGCTCCTTCAGTATCACATAGGTACATTTCTAATCTTTTATTTGTTTTAAAGTAAATTTTTAAAATAATCGTATTTTGTCTAGGTTTTGGAAAGAAACTCTTACAGCTTATTGCACTCAATTGGAGGGTAATGACTATAAAAAATGTGTAGATACGTCAATGGAAAATTTGGGAAAACTATGGCAAGGGATATTGCTATTGAGCGCTGGTCAAATAGAAGAAGGATGTATGGCGTTATCAAGTGCAGGCTTAGATGCTGAAGCAATTTGTGCAGCTCGAATAAGACATGCTGATCATATTGCTGAAAAGCACTTGAAATTATGGTGTCAGTCTAATATGTCACGTGCTAATTTTTGCAAAGCTGCTGAATGGTAAGTCTTATTAAATTTGATATATTATAGTTAGTTATGATCAGGAATAATAATTAATTGTATTTTCAGTCATTTGGCATTAGGACAAATAACAGAAGCAGCCAATGTTTTGGGAAAATCGAGCGAAGAAACAGAATTGGCGCTGGCTGCCGAAATGGCAAAATATGGAGAGAAAATAAATTTGGCTAATAGTTCCTCTAATACTCAATAATTTGTGATTTTTTATTACACATGGTTATATTTGTGTACAAATAAAATGAAATAAACAAATTGATATACAGATACATTGGTTCTTTTTATGTTACTTATTAAATTGGGAATTTTTCACATGACAATAGATAGTAATTTTGAGCAATAGTCATAATATTAAATTTCAGTTTAGTATGCTCACCATTGTACTTTGACTATTACAGGAAGTATAAATATTTAACTGTTAATAATTACACTTCAGGTGAAATGTGTGACATTTATTTTCTAACATAAGCTTTCGACTGTGAAAACCATTGCTGGTAAACTAGAAATAATATAATATAAAAATAATTTTCACATTTAATAAAATATATTGCGTTAACAGTTTTGAAGCATCAATTCTAATTTATCACTGAAGTCAAGTGATAAACGGTGCGGTCAATAAGTGGATATTTGCATACCGTAAGAATAATTTTCAATGAATCTTTCATTTCATACTAAAAATGTACCAATCTAATTGTGAGTGCATTTTTCATAAAAATTATATTCTGAAATAAAAGAAAGTGATCTCGAAAAGAAGATTAATTATAATTTATATCATAGATGGCACTGATATTTAGCAGTAATTTGCACCTAATATATTTTTCAAAAAAAATTTCATTCGCAAATCAACAGTTTCAAATCTATGTGTAACAGTGAAATTTGAAAGCCATGAATAGATTTAACAATTTGCGAGAGTGACAATAGTTATTATCCGTTGTATAAAACGTGTAATAATTTTGTACTGATTTTAGTAATGATTTTACACCCGGAACATGTCAGCACCGCACATTTTCCCGAAATTGTTAATTTTCATATTTATTTCTTACAATTGCGTATGTGTTTGAGAATCGATTAATTACCCGTATCGAAAATTTATAATTGTTGGTTAAGGTAATCAATTTATTTATAGATTCCTTTAACACCAGGAGGGTTTTTGAATATAAATGGGTTGAAGAATTCCTTACTCAATTGGACGTATGCGGCAAATACGTGCGCAGCAAACAGGTGAAATTTTTTCTACAATAAGAAAAATCGACAGTAAATTAAAAAATTCACATCACGATTTATTGTCGTTACAATGGTTTATTGTATGAAAATTTAAATGCATTCGAAAATTTAAATTTCAGTGGAAGATTATTGAATTTGGTGAATCTTGTATGCAGCACGGCGCAAGCAATCAATTCGACAGCAAGAGATGCATGTTATGGTTGTTTTTCCAGATTTGTACCATTACCTCAAGTACTAAATTATTCAATCGCTATAGACAAAATTTATCATTTTTGCTCTCATTTCGTGAAAACGATTAACATATTTTCAGGGCCAACAACAATTAGTCGCACTCAGCCTATGCGCAAACATGTACTTTACGAATACGTCATATGCAGCTTGTTCGAATAGACTGAACGTAAGTTATTTTCCAGTGATTTATTTTCAATAATAGAAAATTGATAATAGTGTTTTTTTTTTCCGAAACTAGACCGTCGTTGGAAATACAGCAATATATTCTTCAGGGCCGACTCAATGCACTACGGGCTATTGCGAGTTCGTTCAGTGCCTCAGGAGGACTAACTCTAATAACCTCGTAATTATACCGTCTATTATCATTATTTGAATAATAATAATTTATCGAGTTCATATATTTAACGTTTCTTATTAACTGAAATCTCAATTCACAGTAACAACTCATAACAAAACAAAATTGCAGATAACTCAGTGCTCCAGAGAAGTCCGAGCTGCGAGTCCTGTAAATTTAACACTTGATACAGACAATGTTCGATTCTTCACCAACGTGACCAGTTGCGTGCTTGCCAAGACAAGATGTAGCACATTCAATCCCATCACAGGAGATCCTCAGTTCCCTGGAGTCACATACGTCAACAAGATCAAATACAGAGCTCAGGTGCCCATTTATAACACTCTTCAGGTCGCCCCTGATGGTTCTATAAGAGTGGTCGCATTCCCAGGGACAGCTGTGTTGACTTCTGTATTTTGCGCTTCGGATCCAACTTTGAGACAATCCAATTGGATCAATAATGAGTGTCCTTAGTATTTTTATTTGTTAATTAAGTTAAGAACTGTCTTGAAATGAATTTTTTTTTAATATTATATATATTCTATAATGACTAGGAATAATATTAATTAATTCTATTGCATGATAAATAATATTTAATAATTATATTACAATTTAATAAAACTATTTAAAAATAAAGGGCATTTTTTATATATATACATTAAATTTAACGGTGTATAAAATAATAGATTCATGATTCAATTTAGACTATATAGCAAAGAAGACTTTCTTTCTGTAGAGCTCGAAGGCGACTAAAACCCAAAGAATCGTACCCCATGTGGACTCTATGAGGAACACGAAATGAGTCCTCATACCGGGAATGGCCCAGTGGAACGGAAACATGTTGTGGCATAAGGAATGGCCAATGTACAAGATGATGGAGTTCATTCCAGGCTGTATGAACGGTGATCCGTTCCACACTTTGATTACGTCAATCAGCATGTAACAGATTGATAAGAGGATGAATGCAAACGAGCATGTCACTAAAAGATATGACAGGGACCTGGAATAATCAGCGTTTTTGTTAATAAGTTCGTCGATTGATTGTGAAAAGTTGTCAAAAATGTTACCACATGTTTTTGTTGACTGGAATCACTCCGTCTTCTTTGGAGAATGCGCACAGTGCACCTCCAATGATTCCAGTGACTACTCCCCAGCATAGCCATCTCGTTATCAGTTGTTTCCATTCTTGATGATATAAAAGTGTGGTTCCAGCTTGCACTCCGAAGAACACATGAACCAAAGATAATATACAACCTGAAAATACATATTTCATTCCAAAAACAACAACGTATCAGTGCTTCTTTTTCAAATAATAATTGCACATTTTTCTTACCGAAAATCCCTTCCGGATCAAAAGCACCCGAAGAATACACAGATTTAGCAGTCGGATTTTGATACAGGTGTTTTTCCCCAAGGACCTGCACATCAATATACTTGGTGGCTCCCCCGATACAGTTTTTATAGGCCCAATCGTCCTGCTTGCCACCTGGCCCCAGATAACCACTGTTGATAATAAATCAGACATGATTAAACCGAATTGGACTAAACCAAGCCGGGTTTTGAGGTCGGCATAGCGTGACCCACAAAAGACTTTCGATGACTTGCATTAGAAATCTGTCATTGTTTTCGCTTATCGTTGACAGCATGTGTTATCGTGTGATTTGAATGCGTATCTATCAGATTTGCTAAAATTGTGTGTGGCGTTGCTAATCTGCCAATATTGTGATGCGAATTGACGCAAAGGCAATTTCGTCGGCAAATTTGAATCGGTTTTGAATCTGATCTGATTTTGTGATTCGATCGTGTTTTGATATATTAATTTTTATATGTATTTTTACTTACGTGGGACAGTCTGGAACTTTTAAACAAAATGCTAAAACGAGATGAAGTGCTATCAAAGCAAACATAATTAACCAGTGCCATCCCAGTTTGATTATATCTTGGAACACCGCTATGAATTTGTTCTGAAAATTAATTTATTTGTATAAAAATATACTATATATTAAAATTATTATATTTATTTATTTACGTACATCACTTTCTTTTTTCCATTTCGTTGACAAAAGCACGACCAAAGATCCGACGAAAAAGTATGAAAACCCAAATCTTTGAAGTACGCCAAATATTCTCATTTTATCCAATGTTCCTCCCCATATCGTTCCCAAAGCTAAACCAATTAAAAATAATTTGCAAGAACGCTGAAATTTGTAACAATCGATTAGGTAGTTAAATGTTTTTCATATATTCATATTTTGATTATTCGACTCACTTTGAAAATATGAAAAATGGACAAATACTTTGGAATCCCTTTGGAATTCAAAGATTTAGCCGAAATTGGTATACAAACTCCCATAATCCATAAAAAGAATGGAAAAACCAAATCTCCTACTGTTAAGCCATTCCACGTAGCATGTTCCATCCACCAATATTTTCCTGCTCCATCGTTGACGAATATCATCAAAACTATACTCATCCTAAAACCAATAGTTTTGTTAATCACAAAATCTGAAATTCTTATATTACATAATCGAAACAAATAAAAAAAATCACCCTCTAAACGTATCCAGCGCTCTGACTCTTCTTTTGGTCGGAGCTTTGTCTTGAATTGAAGGTGCATTTGATCTAATATATTTATTCTTTATGAAGTAAAAGCTCTGGGTAAGTATGAAAATTCCGAGGAGAATGAAGAATATTATCAATATGGCTGTAAAAACACATATCATGCAAAAATTCACTGCAAAAATATCATATTATCGTTCGATAACTTACGCAAGTAAATGTTGACTGGTTCTTTTGCAACTCTGAAGGCGCAGTTATCCGGATTTAGGTCATACACTCCGAATTCGCCTAAATATCTGTCAGATATATCGCAAACACTCCTAATAATTGCGAAATAATAAATAAATATATAACATCATTTATTAATATAAAATGTCATAAACATACGAATTGTCGGAAGCAGAAATTGTTTCATTATTGACGTCTCGATATACTCTGTACTTAACATTATGTGTGACATCTAATTTGAATACGCCATCTTTGAAGGTTTTCATTAATGTATAGGGACACTGAAAAAAAAAATAAAATGATCAAAAAAAATAAATATATACATATATTACAATCAAATTTTTGTATGATTAAAAGGATTTTACAATGTTATTGTTTGCGCATAAAGATTATTAGCGAGTTATGTTTATTGAAAGGGTTCGACCGTTTTTATCTGTTAACAATGGATATTTTTTAATAGGTTTATTTTTGTTTAATTAATTTTTTTTTATTGTAAAGTATATAATTTTATGTTTTTATTAACTGAAGATATCTGAAATAAAAACAATATAGTTCGTTTACTCAATCGAGTAATAAGAATTAATTGGAATTTTCTGTTTGCTTATACGATACATACATATTTTTAATTATTTCTAAATGCATTAATTAAATATAAATATCAAAACTGTCAACTAATATCATAAATAAAACAACAGATAATTAAAAAAAAATGACCAAATCAATCATTGAGCAGATATATTCCAAAATCACATTTTACGTACATATTGCAAAAATTTATCTAATCAAAACCATAAAGAACTTAATAAATATCAAAAAAATAAAATTAACATTACCCTGTAACAATCGTCGGACAAAGAATACAATGAATATACGGATATACTCTTATTTTCCATCCTCATGTAGGCTTGATCGTACCTCAACTCGGTCATACTGAGATTTTCGAAGGTTTCGACACCAGGATCCTCTACCCAAGACATGGTTTTATTTTTGAATCTTCGATTTCGTAATGTGTGAGATATCTCTTAATGTTGCATTTTCGCCGAAAAACCACCTGAGAAGGACATCGATAATGAAATTTCGGTCGTGTGCGTGGGCGGTTTTTGCAATGACACAATATCCTGACCGTGGCATATGACATGTTAAAAATGTAGGGCAAGTATTATTATGTGAAAATAAATTGTATTTTGAATGCGAATGAAATTTTGTATGTGCGCGATATCGATTCATATATTTTAATATAATATAATATTCGAATAGATAAACACGGGTAAATATTTACAACCCGCAGATGTATTGTTGAAAAATAATGGATTATAGTATTATCTGGATTATGTATTCACGTGCGAAATGACGTATTTTTATGTTGAATATTACATTATTAAACGGTCATATTTGGAAATACTTTTAATGAACATTCCATCGTCATCATCACATGTAGCTTAAATTATAGACCACACATCGAAATTTCTGTCTTTTTTTTCTTCATTATTTGATAAATCAATTCTTACAATCACGATAAGTGACTTATTATTTGTAAATAAAAACAGTATGTCCAAAGTTTGCACCAGATCAAGATAGAACAGACTAGAAGTGACCAGGTATTGAAAATGTCAAAGGAGGACACTGATAAAAAAAATATTTAAAACCAATAGATCAAAAATAACTAATTAAACATTCAAATTGATATACAAGTGTTCAATATCTATCGTTACATGTTGAAAAAATTTCGGTTCATGATTTACACTCGACCCATTTTATTTTTAAATTAATTAAAATGGGGTAATTTTCCTTTGAGGAAGACAAAGGAGGATAGAATTTTCGAGGAGGACAAGGATTCCAAAAACACAATCCACTTAAAAGGTGGACGTGTAGTCAATATAATATTGATATTTGTAATTATCATCGAATAATTTTTTCGATGATAGTTACCATAATATAATACAAAAATATTATGGTAATTATGGAGCACGTCATCCTTCATAATTCAAAATTATTATATTACAGCAAGTACAAACTTACTATTAAAACTGTAAGTACTACGAGTATTCAACAAACATCAACGATTGTTGGAAATTAAAAAATAATCCATCAGTTCATATCGTATTATGCAAATAAAATATTAGCATTAGTACATGCATTTTTTTACTGTCATCATCACATAAAATAAAAACTAATTGAACGGCAGGAAAATATGCTTGTTATTTCTGAAAAAATTGGCATTTTCATTATCTAGATTGCGTGCAATATTTCCATGAAATTTTCCGGATTTTTCTATAGAATTTCCAAGAAGTGGGTGTGTTTACTACAACCTTCGAGTATGATCGGGTCAGATAACAATAATCTGGTGATATTAAGTTGATCTTGTCGAAACATAATTGCATTAGATAAAGATGAGCGTCATAGATGAATTCGTATTTTTCAAACGAAAGGCATATTTGATAGAGACGAAAAGATTTTGGCGAAATTATATTAAAATTTCTATTTTTTTAATTGATAATTACAGATATTTCAGAAAATTTTCTGGATTGATTTTAAATTCATAATTTGCTTCTGATATGTCGTTATTTAAAACGATTCGAAACATTGACTTGATTCGATTGATATTATCTTATTATATATTAGTAGATTCATGTCATATTATAAAGATCGAAGTGTATTAATACAATAGTAAAAATTCTTCAGTATGGTATTGCAGTTTGTATCGGTGTGCAATAAAAAGTGCATCATTGATTTTATGAAAAAAATAGTAATTTTTATGATAGTACATCTATCAATTTATCGAGTTAATTGATTCGCAATTTACTCATGAAACTTGAATATATAATTTGCCATAATCACAATTGCAATATCGTTATATAAACATATCGATAATGTTTCGCAATACTTCGTGTTCGAACTTTCAATGCTATCCCATTACAATACGATTACTTCAACGATCTGAATATTCATAAAAAAATATCAAAGTACTAAAAAAGATCAAACAGTTACACGATATCGTAATAATTGCGGCAAACCATAATTTCAAAATCAAAAAAAGTCGGTCGAGGATAAGAACATCTTACCCAATCAAACAAAAAATCATCGAACAATTATCAACTTAACAATAAGACCACAACCGATTTTATTATAGAAAGCGAACCGTTTAACTTTTACTTTTGAGCATAGGCCTTACCTTTTGTCGTCAAGGTCCAGTTACTGGTGGAAGGCGTCCAACCCGAGGATGGTCATCGTCTGATGGAGACGACCTGACTGATCGACGATCGCAGGTGAATTGACGAGATAGTGTAACGACCCAAAAATTATCGAGTGCCTTCCCCTCCATTGTGAGTTTTCACTCTCGATATACAAACGACAATGAACAGTGAATATGTAATGACAGTTGAATAAATTAATAGATCCAGTTTCGATTGGAGATTTTTATGAAATTGTGTATTTGATTATTTTTTATTTGATGTAATCATGTGAAAATTGCATAATATAATATTTTAATTCATGTTATCTTTTAAAATGTGGGTGTACGTAAAATTCTTCGAACGTATAATCTGAATGACTTTCATAGATTAACTAATTTTTATGGTCCATCCAATTTCTTTTATTGTCAGAATATTATTTGCATAATTGATTAGTAAGATCATTATCTTGTCTTAAATAAGGTTTTTAAAAATGATAATTTTTCGGAAAGGATGTAATTGATGGATTATAATATCTATAATAGTAATACACTGTCACTCGAATTCGATTGTTTGTCGAAAGGGCAGGCGATTGATTTCACGAATATTTTTTCTAACCCTGAAACTGGTTTTTCTTTAAGTTTTCACTAAAAAATGGTTTTCGTTTATGTTGAAAAGTTCCTAAATTTTCGACTTTTTATGACTGAATCTTTCACTATATGTATCATCATAGAATATTTTATCAAACAAATTAATATTTTCATAACTTTGTTATTAAAAAAGATATATTTGATGGCACGATTGCATGGATAAAATAAAATTGACAATGTATTGCATGTTCATTTAGTTAACATAAAACTTCTCTTTGGCGATGGTGAAGGCCAGTGATGTATATAGTACTAAAAATGTAGTACCGGAATGATCAATTTTTACACCCCTTCCCTCCCCCCACCATGCAAATTATTTTCAAGTTTTTTTTAAATAGATAATGATTTTTATTTTAGACATCAAACAAAATGAGGATATTTTTATAAAATTTCATTTTTTTAATACATACTTTTATATATAATCCAACAGTAAAAGGTTATAAAAAACGAAATTATTACTATTAGATCCATGGAATTTATTTTTGAAAATGTTCAAAATCAATAGATTAAAAATTCATCAAAGTAAAATCATTAACACTAAAAGGAAATAAAAGATACAAAATAAGCAACTATCAAATATTTTATTTGCTATTAGAATGATAACTTTGGTTAAATTAAAATATCAAACTTAATATAAAAAATATAATGACAAGATCATAAATTAACATATGTGCATGCTTCATAATAAAATAAACAGATTACTCTTAAATTAGAATTTAACTGACTTAATTCTCGTAACATTAATTAATACGAATGTGTGCTTAGTATATCAAATATAAAAATGAAAAAAATAGGTTTTTATTATTATTTATAACAATAAAAATTCATTTAATAGTTTTGATCCGTACAAATTCATCGAATCAAGATTAAGTTATATAGTAACTAAAAAAGATGATGCATAACAGCAAAAGCATATTTATGTTTATATTGAGTACATTGTAATATAACAAATATCAATCAAACATCCCTCGTAAATAAAGATTAACTAATGTTAAAAAAAATTTGGAAATTTTTTTCAAAATATAATTTTATATGAACATTTCCAAAATTTTTTCTTACATGTATGAACTATAAGATACAAATCATATATAAAAATATATTTTCACACATGTGTGTAAAAATTTAAATATTTCAAAGTGGAAAACATTTTATACTTCTGATTTTGACACTTCCATCACAAACGTTCGACACATTGCCCGGACACAATTCCAAATGATCAAACATTATAAAACACAAATAAATAACATACTGCATATAAACATAATGTAACGACATATAAGGCAGCCTTGCAAAGGCCGTTAAGAGTATTATGTACATTAAAAAGTACCGATTATGTATTTTTGGTCATACATCGTAAGGAAATGATGTAATAATTCATACAAAGATATGAGAAACAGCTTAAGGATTCCATTTCATATTGATGATTAAAAATATTGAAAATTGTATTAAAATTTAATACTGAGAGTATGATAAAAATGTAAAAGTTGTACATTTGCTTAGAGCATTTATCAATTATGCTAAATCACATTTATATAATAATAATATACATGTGCACATTGTCATAAGACTTCAATTTTTTTGATAATACATTTATGCATGAATACTATGAAAATTGAAAAATGAATGCTGTAGTATTTAATATGTGCACATTTGACCCTGTTATAAGCATTCTCGAAAGCTAATATAAAAAATAATTATAAATGTGCATACTATTTAGCAGTATGATAAAATAATATTAAAAATACTTAGAAAAAACAAGCATAAATAAAATAATACATTGATTTTTATATAAACAATGATAATATTTGATTATGAAAGTTCATAATACGCGCCATCACATATGCTTGAAAACCAATAAAGTAAAAAATTTTAAGTTTAGAATAAAAGATTATTATCTTTTTGCAATACATGAAATATATTTTTAAAAACATTTAAGAATTAAGAGAATCAATAAAAATTAGACAATTGTTATCTGGGTATGTATTGCAATGGAAACCATTCTGTGATTTCAGAAGTCAACGGCATGCAAAGCAATGGTAATTTAATGCCGCCTAAAAATTGATTTTCTTGCAAAGGATCGTGATGCCAAACGGTCACTTGAAGTTCGCGTCCTCTAATTACGTCTAGTGGTAGACGATACTCTAACTGAAAAATAAAAATTAGAATCAGATTAATAAACGTATTATAAAACTAAAATTGCTTTAATAAAATTACCATTTCCATGAACGAAGGATGACAATTTCGTTTCAGAACTCGAGTTTTTCTTTTCGTCTGTTTGGAAGGATCCGGTAATAAATAGGCCTTAAAATAAAACAAAGTAATTAAAAATGTTTCAAGAATGTACTAAATTTTACGTAATTTTCAAAAATACCTTAACGTAAGGTGATGGAGGGACACCTTGCGGAGTCATTGGAAGTGATTGAGCGTGCAATATCATCACCGAAAAGACACCTGCACTGTATTGTAAAGAGATTTTTAAGGCACCCACGCCTGTGCCTTGCATATTTGCTTGAACTTCGCCTGCAATTTCATTGTATTATTTTCGTACCAGATTTTAAATTTAAATTGTCATGTTTTGCAAATGCAAAAAAATAAAAATGATTACTTCTATTTTTCAATCTTTGTGGTTCGACGTCCTGTTGATCTCTCAAAAGTGGATGGAAAAATGTGTACACCAATTTAGAATGAGCTATTTCATCCGCTAGTTTGAAAAGGGAATCTATGAATGCTTTGATGTCTCCAAATCTACGCTCTGCAGCTTGTTTTGTGTTCACGCGACCCATATATAAACCAACAGGTAACCTAAAATGAAAATTTAATATTAAAACAGATAAAACAATTTACAAAATATTATTATTTACAAATTATTATTTAAGATATAAATATACCAGTTAATAGACCAAAAATATTTGCCAATTTTATTCTAGTTTCATGTATATAATATTTTAATCTTATCACGAATTTTTCATCTTTATTTCTATTCAATAATTGATTAACGTGATAAGGTGATAGAAAATACATCTACTGTATGTATTCACATATTCGGTGAATTAATTATTTATCAATACTTTAGATAGTGCCGATCTATGATATCCCCAAAAGGATTACTTTGATCTTGAGGAATGAGAAAAACAATCGTAAAAAATAATCACATATTTGAGATATTGTCAGCCGAAAATGCGAGATATAAAAAAAAATCAGTGAGATTATCTATTGCGGGTAAATTAGTTCTATCCAAATCAAATAAATATACATATTAACTTTTCTAGATAAAAAAAAATTGTGACATGACATATTTGAAAGATCGATCTCATGTTTAGTCCAATTTAGAAATAAAAAAAAAAACTTTAACCAAGTCAAATATTGTAGATACAATAGATGACTATTGTTATCAATAGATACCAGCTAACGTTTTATCCTCAAGATTAATATGATAAATAATAAACCAGAGGTACTCAAAGCAAATTAAGATTTAAAAAAAAATAAAAATGAGGCATATACCATTTTTCGGCATCTTGTCCAGATTACACATACGATAATTGCTTATTTAGACCATAACTTATCTTGTGTTTGTTTTATTCTCAGTATATTTTTAAATAAATAAATTAAATAGATAAATATGTGCTGCACTTTTTTCAAAATTGATCATGTAGCAATGCACACAAAAATAAAATAAAATAAATTAGATACTTTCGATTTTACTTTTAGATCGATTTGGAAAAATAAATTAAATGGATCGAGATATTTAAAGAACACTGCACATACTATTAATCACTAGATTCTAGCAATGTCTTATCATTTCACATACGTAGCTCATGCACATCCATTTATTATCATAGGTATTTTACACATGACACTTGTCAAATGTATCAGAAATAAGAAGAATGTTACACGCAAGATTCAATATCGGTACTTCTTTTCTCTGAAGAATGGCATTGCACACGTTGAATGATTCAGGTAAAATTATCGATTAGTTCAAGAATTTGAATTGACTATTTAATATGCTTTTGGAAAATATTCTTAGGACATGTGGAAAGAGTGGATCTTTTTGCAACGCTCGTTTTCCTCGGAGCATTGTGTTGTGCTGTGTTAGGTGTTAAGCTAAAATGGTTCAAAGCTCAGTTAAATTTAGATAAACCAGAGTTAAATACAAGCCCAATTCAAGCTAGTGGGGAAGTGTATAGATCAATTGCAACTGATATATCTACTCCAAGTTACAGAATAATTGATGAAAGTAATGCTTTTCTTAAAATATAAATACAAAATTTTTATCTTTGTGTATGTTAATTTTTTATTATTTAATTATAGGTGTATATGACAAATCAACCAATATTGAAATAAGCAATCCCATATTGCAATCAACAACACGTGATTTAAAACCTAAAAATCCTATTACTCTTAACAGTCAAAGTACATCTAAAACGGGAGTAGATTTATCTGATGTGACTAATTTACAAAATTCTAGTCAAAATAAATTAGAAACTCCAAGTGAAAACAAAACAAACAAAGAATTAGTTATTAGTGCAAAATCAAATAAAGAAAAAGAAAAGGAAGAATTAAAGAGACAAAAAGAGAAAGAAAAGGAAGAGCTAAAAAAACAAAAAGAAGAAGAGAAAAGAATCAAAAAAGAAAAGGAAGAAAAAGCTAAAGAGAAGGCTAGAACAAGAGCAAGAGAAAAGCTGAAAAAAGAGAAAGAAGAAAAACAGAAAAAGGAGGAAAAACAAAAAAATGAGGGAAAACAGAAAAAAGAAGAAAAATCTAAGAAAGATAAGTCTTCAAAACCAGTCGCTAGCGTAACTATTGACGCAGAAGCAGTGGAGTCCACACAGAGAAATTTGCAAAATGAAATGACTCCATTTGCCAAAGTAACAAACAGAGAAAAAAGAGAAGTGCAACAAACAGTAGAAAATAAAACGAGAAACGCTAGAAATAAAGCACAAGCTAGTCAAGCTCAACCTGATACAGGTTTCAGTAGCAGTTGGGATATGGTTGCAGCCCATCGTCAGAATTTACAACGTGATGTAAAAACACCTATGAATAATAATTTGAGAAGTATGTCGAATCAAAATAAAGCAACAACACCTCCAAATCCATCAAAAATTGACAGAAATGGGTTCAAAGCTCAAACTACAATTAATGAAAACAGTAACTCAGAAAACAGTGATACTGAAGCCTAGTGGTGACATTAATAACACTATTTCTTAATATAAGTAAATGAATTAGGACTAAAAAAATTTTAATTGTAAAATTCAACTATGAATAAACAAGTGTAAAATTTTTCAGTATTATCCATTAAATGCGTTAATAAACTAAACTATGATTAATACCAAAATAAGATTAGACAGTTGAGTTCTATTTACTAATCTTATAATTCAAAACAAGTGTTTCATAAAGATAAGTACATATTTTATAATAGATTTATTACATACCTGTGAACTCTGGCTAAAGGATGGTCAACACAAATTTTTTGATACAATTCTGCAAAATGTTTATAACTTCGATATACAACAAACGGCGTAGCTTGATCTTGTCTAAATATTTTAAGTGAGTACACATAATACTTTTCTGGTTCGTAACGTTTTTCATATCCAATTGCTTGAACATCGATTATACGACCCTCTTGTTCCATTCTGCAATGAATTTAAAAATTCATTATATTTTCTTTCGGTATATAAGAAATTGAAAAAGTGTATATCAATTACGTATATGTCCTTGGCATGAAAGATAATAGTTCAGTTGTTGAAGTAGTCTGATCACCTCCGACTCTGAATTGAGCTAGGTTATGGAGGAAGAAATTTATTGGAGTAAACCGTGACCTATTATTAAAATACAAAAATGTAAATGTTGATTAATTAATTATTAATTTATATGATAAAAATATTAACTAACAAGGGGAGGGCATGAGGTCCGGAGCTGCGATTGGAATGAAATTTTGCAGAATGATAGTTTACCCTCACAGT
>JAOXNN020000027.1:5886809-5911548 GCA_028571205.2 Hydropsyche betteni | reverse complement strand
TTTGGACTCCTAGTTTTATTTGCATCTAAACGCATTTGAACTGTTTTTCTTAATATCTCCAATAGTGACAAATGTCGCTTAGCCCTATTTACTACCGAGCCTCTCATATTATATTGAGGTGCTGATCGGTTATATTCCAAACTTTAACTTTACCGTATTCGCCCGATGAAAATTTATCAGTTTTTATGTTTCATATAGATTTAATTTAGTAAAATGCGTATCGGTGATGTTACTTTTTATTCACACTACTAGGCCTACCAGTTGAAGGTTGGGATTTTGTAATCAAACAAAACACAGCAGTTTCAAAAGAAATGTCAAAAGTTCTCTAGCAAAATCAATGTTCGTCACTAACTTTATGTTTTCCTCGTCTTTCGGGTTGTTTGTAAATACCGTCTCGATACAACCTTTTTTGATTTGATGCAAGCCATTCAGAGATCCAATTTTCCACCTAGTACTTCTGACTATTTTCATTCGGATTCGAAATAAATCGGTAAATATGTATATCGTAACATAATATTATATGTATTGTTAAACCGAAAAGAAAAAAGTGGGCATATACAAACCGAAATAACTTCAACTTGCATGTGTTAATTTCGATAAACAAATGCGACAGGATCCTCAAAAATCGGGGACCCTATTCTTTTTTTAATTACAAGACATTTATTATGTACACGAGTTAAAACTAGTTTGGGTGGCTGAATACTAGATCTGGAACTGAAGAAAATTGATTATTCTTTTTAACTTTTTTCAGATATTGAAATACGATCCGCTTCACAATTTTATTTGCGTAGATTGCGTGCAAGATTTAAATGTGGCGTTCAGATTCAGAAATTTATGCGAAAACAGTGAAGAGAAATTGAAGAAATTCCGAAATTTGTCGTACATAAAAAGTATCAGCGACAATCAAGAATGTATGTTTGTTTATTTTTTTCTAATTCTTAATAATGCTATTGATGTTTTATATGTGTGCTTTATTCTTTTTTTCTAGTTGTACGTTCAGAATTTTTCAAAAATAATGTTACGCTCGTGGAGAAGGGTATGAACTCTCAAAGTAAACGGACGACGGCCACAAAAAATTCTGACAACAATAAGCTATCACCGAATTTCACGATAAAGCCTCTCAATGGCTCTAGTCCGTATCCTATCGATATTTCTCATGCTGAAATTGGTGTCAGTGCCGAAGACATTGGTAAATATTAACATGGTTGTTTTTTTTATTACTCGTAAGATACTATTATGTATTCAAATTGAAAATAATAACTTTCTAATCTTCAAAATGTTTTTTTCACATTAAAGAGGCAGCTCGAAATATAGAAGATAAAGTTAAAATTTTAAATGATGATGCTCCTTATAAATATTCCAAAAATTCGGCATCGAAAAGTGACGAAGTTTACAATGGAAATCTTATATATGAAACTGTGATACCCAACCTTTCCGAAGGTTCAAATTTCTCATGCGAAGCTGTGTACGTATCGTTACAATCTATTTCCTTTGCTTTTATAAGTAAACTGTTTCTTGTCTTCATGAAAAATTATCGCCAGTCGCTGTAATAATGCTTCGCTTTGGACCAAACTGTTAATATTATTACATTTTTTTGCTCCAACTAAACTTAACTTGGCTCTTTTGTTTCAAATTTCTAGTTTTATATGTGAAGAATGCGGTAAAGTGTTCAAATCGAGTAATTCACTTACCGCACACAAAGTGTTTCACAAGAAAACACCTGAAATCAAAATTCATTCATGCAGGTAATCGAATGATATATTGCTGAAAATTTAATAAATTCGTATTATATTACAATTTGTGCTTTGATATTGACAGTTACTGCCAGAAAGTTTTTAAAAGTTCATGTTCACTGGCAATACATTATCGTTCTCACACCGGGGACAAACCATTTAAATGCCAATATTGTGACAAGTGTTTTTCTGCTACAGGAGGTCGCAAAAAACATGAAAGGTTTTTATCGAGATATTCTGTAATTTTTATACTGATAATTCCACATTTTAGTCAACTCATCGATGATTTTTATTTTTTAGAACTCACACAGGGGAAAGACCATTTAAATGTGACATATGTGGTAAAGCTTTCACTGTTTCGCATGCACTGACTAAACACAGAGCCATACATTCAGCTATAAAACCTTATCGGTGAGATATTCAAATCAAAGCATCCTAATTTGTGTAATAATTAATTTATAATTGCTTCTGTTTCAGGTGTGATTTATGTAATACGGAATATAACCTGAAAGATCTTTTGAAACGGCACAATTTAAAATATCATAGTGACCCAAACGTGATTAACATAAAACCTTCTCCCAAACCGAGAGTGAAAAAACATAAAACCATAGTAAATAATTTAGAAAATATAATAACGATAACTGAAAGTATGCCTCTTCTAATCGATGAACATCATCATTGAATGTAACAAGATTTTCATAAGTTCATTCCGGAAAAAAATGCGAAGAAACATTTTCTTTTTATGAATAAATAAAAATAAAACCTAATGTTTTCTTATTAATCTAAACATCTCACATGTGAAAAATGATCCTTTAACTTTTTATAATAGAACCTTTTAGAGCTGTGTGAAATGCAGCATTCAAATAATCAAATAAAAAACTGTTCTTGGTGTATTTTAAAATGTATAAAAACTCATCGAATATTCATTGGATTTTTTTAAATTTAATTTTTCGCCAGAATTTAAGAATGCTTTAATCTGTCAGCATATGTTTTTATGTATAGCAATTTATCATCTCATGCTACCGTAAAAACAGTAGAAGTCAAAGATGTGGGTTCATCGTCCAAATTTGGTGGCGTGTGGTGAAAAGGAAAGAATTTCCCTCTTGCAGTTTGTTACATTTGTTATTAAAGGGCGGCCAACTCCAATAGTTGTACCGATGGAAAATGGATGTGCTATAATTATTAAGACGTGTATATGTTTGTAAATCTATCCTAACATTTGAATGTACAGTATTTTTGTAATAATTTAAATATTTGAAGGGATGATAATGATATAATGTCATTATCTTGATTATTCGTTTGACTGAGTAGTTCTCGCAAGAGTATTGGGATAGTAAAATAAAAATGATGTTTACACATTCTATTAATTAGCATAAATCTTAATATATGTGCATAAAATAAAGAAAATTCTTATACCATTTATGTTTAGAATTTCTTTCATTTTTTTCAGATACTTATTGATGTATAATTAAATTCTGTACAAATTCATACTAAGAAGTCATATCCTAGATTAATTTAATATGGTAACATAGTTTTATCAAGTTAAACTTGAATTCATAGATTGTCAACTGCAGTAAATAATTATTTGTCATTACTATTAAATTTACTTTAATACTCTTTCAGTTTTCAAAATGATACTTATCAAATTTGTAATTTTATTTGTTCTTACCTTTTTTAAGGATACCTGTATTTGGAAATTACAATCACTAATATATGTTAGGAATTACATACATATAAGTTTTACTGGTGTTAATATTTTTGAAAAATTAATTTTCAAAGACCACTTTAATGTTGTTAATTATACTTGTTTTTTTTGTATTATAAAAATAAATTTTTGGAAACAAAATTTCTCATTTTACTCAATTTCCTAATTTTAAAAACACTCGCTTGCGATGCAGCAACGCCTACGATCGATTAAATTCGTCAGGTCAAATTTAAATGCACTTGACCCCATTTCCTTTGATGACGTACTGGGTTGTTGCGTGACCTGAGCCATTAAACGATCCATTGTTCCAGAAATGTGGCTGTAATGGTATATTGTACTAGCGATTGTGAAAACAGCCTATTTCTTATGATTTTGATACAGAATTTCCCAAAAAATATGAACGCGCTCTGTGAATTTAGGTTAAGGACAAAACTTGGTGTTTACGTTGTCAATTTTGGAATTTCGTTTTTAATGTTTCATATCAATTATAGAAGCAATTTTCATTTTTATTTTAGATGGTTGCAATCTGTCGAAAACTTATTTAAAAGATATCTAGAACAATTACATCTTCATCCATATTGATCGTGTTAATATTATACTATAGTATTAAAATTACAATAAATTCTTTCTGAGTATATTTTCGTCGCACTTAAATTGCGTTTTAAAAAACTAATTAACAAATCTTCTTTTGCGTAAAAATCAGATATGATTAAATAATTTTTACCAAAAGAAACAAAATAAAATTGATAAAATAACTGATTATTAGATAAAATGCACTTTACTTGGGACACATTACAAACGAAAATTATCCGATTTATGTTTATAAATAAACTACTTATTGTCAATCGAAAAATTATCTCCGTTTTTCAAATAAGTGTTCTTTGTGTTTAATATTTAAATAATATTTAGATGGCGCTAATAATTATCCAATATAAACAAAATGTTTAACTGTTTGCAATAAAAAAAATATTGAAAATTAATTCGATTTAAAATTAATTAATTAACAAATCTAACCGTTAAAAGTTTACCTCTTCGAATCCTGTAATTGAAACGAAAATTCTAAAAACAATCAAACAAAGACGATCCAAAATAAACGAAAACTTTTACTACAAGCAAAACCCAAAACATATACAAAAAATTTCATTATCAGTCCAGATATCAGAAAATTAATCAGATAGTACGCAGGTGAAACGAGTGGGCGTGTACGTGTTAACACACAGAAAAGAAAATCGTGCACACACACACGAACATTTGTTCGAAACCAAGAACTGGTACTTCGGCTGCATAGTCGAGTCCTTAGCTTCGAACAAACAAGCCGTTGTTTGGCGTTGCGTCCAACAATTTTAACAAATCGTCAATTTTTTTTCAACCCGCTCATTTTCCACGGTTTCATTGTGTCGAAATTAGTTCAACAAGTTTTGATATGGATTTTACGCACGACGCGCTTTCCCCATTGATCATGTCGTCATTGTGAATATTTACAAGTTTCGTTTTTGGAAAAGTTCAGTTTGTTCTTCAATATGAATCAGTACGGAGCAGAAAAACGCTTGGCTTGGCTCTACTCTTTGATAGTGGTGTTGGCTGCGATATCGAGTATATGTTGTGCTGTGGCTTGGACTCATTGGAAGGCTGTGCTTGATCTCTGTGCTGATGTGAATTGCGGTTGTATCCTGTATGCCAGGACGACTAATATAAATTTCGAAGGAGGACATGTGTCTTCGTGCTTGTGGGTGGTTTTCGGGCCGTTGCCTGTGATCGGTGTTGGACTTGTGATGGCCGGATATCATTTGATCAGAGTTTGCATAAACAGTGTTGGAAAATATGAAGATGAAAATGTTACTGCAGTTAATCAAAGGTATACTTTTATTTTAACTGTTTGTAATGTATTAATTGTATTTCCTTATCTTTAAAAACATTTAGTACCTAAACCTAATGAATTATGCTTTTTTCTAAATGTTTTTTTTCTACTCTCTCTCTCTCTTCTCACTGTCATTTAAATACTGCTTTGAAAACATTGTTTGCAGTATAATCATTTTATTTCACTTTTTTGGTATTTAGATATTTTTTTTTTATATACTTCAATTATTGCAAACGAAAATTTAAAAGTTCATTGAATATATAATTAGTTATTGAATAGACAATTTAGGTATTTTTATGAACATTGAAAGTCCATTTTTCATCCATTCACACCTAGTTTTTCTCATAACTGTTATATGAGTGATCAAGAACAGTGTTTTTTTTATTGTTTTAATTTACACCAATAATCAAAATTATAAAAATGTATGGTATTGGCAGACTGATCGATGGCATTCTATTGGTCTGACAATGAGACTAATAATGACATTGATTAGAAATGATCATTTAAATATTAAAACTCCTCAAGAACTTCCTATATCTTTGGATAATAAGAAAATTTTTGAACTACCAATTATACTGGGAAAGTCTTTCCTTATGAACATTTATTATATATAACATAATACTAATATTGATTATGGTGATGATATCAAAAGTTTCCTCTAACTTTTTTACCATACAATAATTTTAATATTTTCTTTGACTTTGTCAAATTTATCACTACAATAACATTTTTTATTCCATTTGTTTTCCCTAGTAATTTTAAAAGACGTTTAGAAAATAATCTTTGAAATTTCATGAATTTTGAACGAATAGAGAAGGTGAGGTTGTCATGATGTCTACAAGAGCCGAAGCAAGAAGAACTGATAGTGTATCATGCTGCTGGTTACCTGCTGCCGTTATCGCTTCATTCTTTACGGTATATTGCATTGTTCATGCATCAATACTTACCGATGGATATTACAAATCATGCTTTCAGTATAAAGCAGAATTGATCAAGGTATGTTTTGTTTCTTATTTTAATACATTCTACATGTTAAATTTTATTTTTAAAATTTTATGCAAAATTTACAGAGTATGCGTGCAACTGGAAACCAAGTCACCACAATTTACTCTCGATTAGGTTGTCAACCCGTTTTCGATTTTATGGATTATCTTCAACCTGAATATGTATTTGATCGTCGAAGAAATGATTTCATCAATACTGGGTTAGCTTTACAAATGGCCATTGCATGCTCGTGGTTATCAGTCATTGTATGGATTGCCGTTGTTGTAATTAATTCTATTAGAGCGTACAAAGACAGACATGTGTCTACTTGTTGTGGCATGTAAGACTTTGATATATTATATACTCTTAAATTGCACTTACAATTAATGTTTTTGAAATGAAATTGATTGTAATTCAAATTTCCCTGTTCTGTATTTTTTATATTTATTATTAAAGTACCTGTAGTACAAATTTTGTGAATATTGCAGTAAATCAGTACCTATATAGTTATTTAAGATGAAAATTTGTTGAGATTGACATTTATACATTTGAAAACTGTTTGCAATGATCATCCTAAAGTAATTTTAAATGTAAATATCATAAAACAGTGAACACAAGATGAATGACTCATCTAATTTTTCTGGTAACTGTTATGATATGAGTTTTCAAGAACCTATAAGTCTTTTTTAATTGTGTAATTTGAAACCATAAAAATATAAGGTGTGTTGGCAGATTAATAAAATGGCATACATTAGTTTCTTTAAATACGAAAAGATTTCGCTTCCCAAGCCAGGGCTTTGGAGCAAGCACTTTTTCAAGTTGCTACATGCTCTGGTTAAGATTTTGAATGAATAGAAAAGGTACAGTTCTCATAAGAGTCATCATGAGATTATGCTGCTGGATACCTACTGGTGTTATAGTTTATTTCTTCTCGTCATAATGTATGGTTCTTGCATTCGTACTTACTGAAAATATGACAAATCATGGCTACAGTATGAAGTGCAATTGATCGGGTAATCTGCCGATCATTTAAAACTTGAATAAATATTTGATCATCAAAACAATACGGAGTTAGTTATAGAAATTTCTATCGCATGCTCATGGCTATTGCAGATTGGGTGGATTCCATTTGTGTAATTAATTAAAATAGAGCGTACAATGACACATTCAATGTGGTATGATATGTGGCGATATACATGATATGGCATATAAGACTTTAATCTACATATATTCTTTAATTGAACAATCTTTTTAAAATGTAATTGATTGTATATCAAATTTCCACATTCTGTATTTTATGTTTATATAATGAACCATTTTTCAAAAGAGTAATGTAAAAATTATCATCAATAATAAATGTGTTTTAAAAACAATAATTTTTATATTATTTAATTCTTTGTACTCCTTTATTATCAGTACATTTCACAGCATCCTAAAAATAACGACTGAAATCAATTTCATATAATAAAAATTAGTTTATCCATATTGCACCATTTAAAAACTATTTAACAAAAGATTCAATAAAATTGACTAAAGTTTCATTGAAACGTACAACAAAGTCAAAATAAATAATTTATGCGTTTTATAAATATATAAATACATTTGTTTTCGTAATAACAGTTACACAGTTTTAATATTATACAAATGTTATAACAGATATATTTCTTATGGAAAAATATTGTTTTCAAAGATTTTTACTAAAAAAATGTTTTGTGCACAAATATGAAAATAATATTGTACCTGTGAAGGCAATTTAAATATATAGTTTAATGAATTATTCAACCAGAAAACTATCATATCATTTTTTCTCCTACTACATACTGCAGAATCTTATCTTAAATCTTTAATATTATATATTGTACTGACTACACAAATTCTATCATAGTTATGTAATGAACACGACACATTTAAAAAGATAAGCAACAATAAAAAATAACTCACAACAAGATTGAATCAATATAAAATATTTCTAAAGAGTTCATAAGCAGCCGTTATAATTCCCCAACTCAAAAAAGCCCTCGTGCAATTCATCGATGCCCCATGATAGAAATTCCGCAATTTGCAATCTCTCTCCCTGTACACAGTTTTGAACGACTGAATCATCGATTGATGAGGCCCTCCTAGTTTCGTTTGCATAGCAAATTTGATCACATTAAGCGGATAGTAAAGGGTACTCAAAAATGCACCGATCGAAGCGCCCGCTACAAATTCTTGAGCAGTTTGATAAACGACTTTGTCTTGTTTCGGAAGTACGTTGTGTATTTCGTCTCTAATGATGAAATATAATGCGTTTGAGGGTCCGTTTCTTATTAATATAGGAACAAGTCCTCTATAAAATTCTTTGATTCCGTAATTGTTTCCGATATAAACGGCTATATGTTTTGTGTTCTTAAATTTAGTATTGTACGATGGGTCGACTAACAGAGCTTGGATTCGTTCGAACGGCATTAAAATAGCTTCTATATTTCCGGCGACTATTGCGGCAATTGTTTTGGCCAAGTATGGATTCATGTCGGTCGCCATTAGTGGTTTTCTACATTCTTCGTAGACACCGAACATCAACGACATAGATATAGTTTTTTGACATAAAGGTGGAAGTATACCCCTGTAAAGACACATGAATCCTTCGTTTCTTAATTCTTGAAGTGCTGATGTTGTCTTTACGCCGAGAAGCATCTGAAATTATAAAATCAATTAATTATATTGAAGAAAATATTCCACCTACAATTACATGATGTTACCTGTCGGAATATCACTTTGTTCATGGGGTAACTGATGGTGATGTTGACGAATGCGGCTCCCCAACCACAGGCAAATTCCCTCCAATCAAAATCGAACGACTTAATATCCATTTTAAAAATGGATCAGAACGTACTATGACAATAACTGGACGTCAGTGAAAGCTTTTCAAGTCACATTCGAATACTCCCAGTATATTAGAAGGCGCATTTTTGACAATACTTGTTTCAGGTTGTACAAAATTTCTGTATGGATTCGATGAGAAAAATTACAGTGTTGTAAAATGAAGTGAATTTGATACAGCAAGTGAAAATATTTTTCTATCTTACGAAAATTATGAAAAATCAACTAAAAATAATCAAGTTTGAACACCTGGACTATCATATGACATTTGTACATACGATAGAATACCTTTGCACAATAATCAACGACCATTAAACTAGGTGTCAAATTCACTTTGTATAAATTATTTTTGTAACAACTAAAAATAAAAGCATGGGATGCAAATGATAATTTTTAATATTAAAAATTAAATTAAGGTTCAATTGACCCAATAAAAAACGACTTAATTATTTAAAAAGAAAACTGTGAAAAATATCATGTCATCATATGTCAAACTTTTTCTAGGTTTATTTATTTCCAAATCTATTTTTTTCCATATAATCATAATCATAAGTTTCTGTTTTATCGCGTTTCCGAAACAAAAAGGGTTCAGTTTTGGCCAAAAACATTTCATTCGACTGTGCAAACGCAGGTTGACATAAAGCGTTCGTTGTCAGAGGTTAGGTTCCCGTTGACAGCTGAGAACAAGTGCCGGGAAATTCAACCATGGTAATTTATCATAACGCATTGTACAAATTCCATCGAATCGCTTTCTAAAATTTTAATCGAATCGTTAAACCTTTTGGCGTGACTTGCACGTTCTTACATCATTCTCTTAATATATGTATCGAAAAAATGTGATAGATTTAACTCTACATTATCAAATTGACAGGCGAGTTCCGCTATTATTGCCGGCTTAAGCGTGGCGGCGATAGGATACGCGGGACGATACGTGCTGCGTCAAATGCCCAACGTGGCCACGAAAATGTCAGAAGCCATGAAGACGTTTCCCAAATTAGACGCCGAATCGTTTGCCAATTCTCGATATTACAAAGGCGGGTTCGAACCGAAAATGACCAAAAGAGAAGCTTCTCTCATTCTCGGGGTCAGCCCCACTGCGTCGAAAACTAAGGTCTGTGCAATTTACATGTTATTTTATTTATATCCTTGTCTTTTGAAAGTCTTCGTTAAACGAAAGATTCGTTTCAGATCAAAGAGGCCCACAAGAGAATAATGCTGCTAAATCATCCCGACAAAGGAGGGAGTCCCTTGTTGGCATCTAAAATAAACGAAGCCAAGGACATACTGGAAACTGGGAAATCATAACGATCAAATTGAAAATGGGTTTCGGATAAAGCGCTGAATATATTATAAGACTCGTGCAAAATATATTATCATAGTTGTATATACGATTGTTAACCCTTAGATTTAAAAATGTTCCATAGGAAGTCATCGTAGAGTTAAATAAATATTTTCAAAACATTACAATTTATTTGTGTCTTTTGAAAAGTAAAAATTTTGCAGTTATTATTTCATTGAGATTATGAATTTAAGTTTTGTAACGTCTATTTGAGGATCTCGAACTTGGTTAACGGCTAACAAAATTCGAAATAAGATTCTTCAAAACATAATTTTTGAATTAACAGAACTGCTGAATTTTTGTCTACAATTGGACCTCTATTATTCAGGCTGGTCAAAAACAGAGTTAATTTTTTTCAAGTTTTTAACGAGTTCCTGACCCTAATTGCAGAGGTTTAAAACACGCATTGACAAAATCGGTTATAAAAAAAAACGCACCCAGTGCAAAGTTTTCATTTCAAACAAATAATGAGGATTGACTTCACGGAAAACTGAAAATTCAAATATTATCGACTAATAACGGTAAGACAGTATTGCACAACGGTCCAGAATTCTGATATGTGAGCCTATTTAATTTTAAACTCAGTTAATCTTTTGCAAAGTTATTCTCTGGAGGAGATTTTGATATTTACCTAATTATAATATCATCAACAACAAAAAAAGTACTATTCAAAACCATTTGGATGTTATCGATATCCTGAAAAGAGGAGTTTTGGGACATTTTTCATCCATTAAAAATGTTGTGGGAATTTTTTTCCTTGTCTCGAATGTTCTGATTATTCGCTCACTAGAGTCCGGACTGTGGTTCAAGTAAACAAGTTTCTATTGTATTCTAATAATAATATAATATCGATCGAACATTTGTTCGATAGTATAGGTGTCCCAAAATTAACGCAAGATTTGAATTTGCCGCTATTTTATATTCAATGAAAAAAGAATCCAAAGACTAAAAATTGTGTTTCCTATTTAATTCAAATCTCGCATTAGGTCCTTACGCAAGATTGGGACATAACGCGTCATTAGATTGTTTTTTTTTCTTGAATATAAAATGGCGGCAAATTCAAATCTTCCGTTAATTTTGGAATACTCTATAAACGGCCGACGAAAGGATGAATACAGTAATCCCCCTATAACGTCAAGATAGGTTCGACGTTATAGGGGAGAATTTAGGAAATCAATAAATGAAACATTTTCTTTTTTTTGAATATTTTTACGAGTTAATAATTTTTTTCAAATATGTACATTTGAAAAAAAATTAGAATTTAAATGCATTTGAAAAATATGACGTCATGGTGGGGATATATGTACTTTGTGAGTTTAATAATGATATTTCAATATGGCAGGGCTTCGAACCACAGTTATAGGGAGAATTTAGGAAATCAATAAATGAAACATTTTCATTTTTCTTTTTTTTTTAAATATTTTTACGAGTTAATCATTTTTTTCAAATATGTACATTTGAAAAAAAATTAAAAAATTAGAATTTAAATGCATTTGTAAAATATGACGTCATGGTGAGGATATCTGTACTTTGTGAGTTTAATAATGATATTTCAATATGGCTTCGAACCACAACTCAACCCCAGAAAATATCGTCGTTTTTATTTAATTAAACATTTCTTGTAATTTTTGGTAAAGTCAGTTTTTTTTTTTGAAAACTCGAAGACGACCCAAAAACCGTAAACTGAACCCAAATATATACATATTTTTTATCGAACCGAAATAAAAAAAAACCGTCGTTACGAACCGGCGCCGAGTGGTGGCGGACAGGCGACGTTCCCTCGCTTTCAATCGTGCAGTAACGGCGTGTCCGGCGCCGAGAGCGCTGAATTCCCCCCAGCACGTTCCGTTCGCGCCACTCTCGGGCCCCTCGCCATGGCTGATCCGGCTGCGCAGCTCCAACAGCAGCAGCAACAGTTCTACCAGCTGCTGGGCACGCTCCTGGCCACCGACAACGACACCCGCACGCAGGCCGAGGTGACCAATCGCACATGGCCACGTGCTCGGTTCGCGTCGCGCGCCCGACCGCCGTGCCGCGCATGCCACCCCCCCCTCTGACCGCTCCCCTCGTCCCACGTCACTGTCACGCTTGTCATTCTCGCGGATGTCACGTGGCGCGTCCACGTGGGAGCCTCGCCACCTCGACGCGCCACACAACCTAAAATTTAACCAATTCGCTTTCAGGAGGCGTACAACAGTTTGCCGATCGAGTCGAAGGTGACTTTCTTGTTCGCCTCTCTTCACGACGCTTCGATGGACGAAAACATGCGCGGCATGTCCGCCGTGCTGCTCCGGAGGCTCTTCGCGTCGGACTTCCAAGACTTCTATCCGAAATTACCCCCGGAGGCTCAGGCCCAGTTCAAACAGCAAGTTCTGCAAACTCTGCAAGTGCAGCAGTCTCCCAGCGTCAGAAAAAAGGTACAACACTCCGATCCGACTACATATTTCAAAAAACTAATTTTTAAACGGTCAGGATTTTAATCTAAATCGTTCAGAATAAAATTATGAATCGTCGGAATGAAATAAGAAATGCTCAGAATCTAATAACGAAACGGTTAGAATAGGTTAAGTTAGGTTAGGGCAGCGGCCGGCAAACTATTACCCGCGGGTAATTGAACTGCCCGCTATGGCGTTTTGAGTTGCCCACCAAAAAAATTTGATATTTTAAAGTAAAGATATGATAATTACTGTACGATTTTGGTCAAAATTTTTATTCCATTTATCAGAATTTATTTGACGTTTGTCAGAATTTTAATCGAAAAGGTCAGAATAAATATTGAACGGTCAGAATTTTAACTGGCATTGTTAGAATTTATATTTAATGGTCAGAATAATATTAAGAACCCTAACCTAACCTATTCTGATCGTTTCACTATTTTATTCTGACAATTCGTCATTTTATTCTGACCGTTTTAGAGTAAAATTGTGACCAAAACATGATTGAAATTATGATCATTCCAAAATAGCTCTCGTTACCCATTCGCTTTTGTATCGTAGGTCTGCGACGTTGTCGCCGAAGTCGCCAGGGACCTGATCGACGACGACGGAAACAACCAGTGGCCCGAGTTCCTCCAGTTCTTGTTCCAGTACGCGAGCGCCGCCGATCCCGAGTTGAAGGAGGCGGCTCTCAGAATGTTCACGTGAGTTGCGGTCCCGCTTATGTGCGTTTTGCGTTCGACTTTTATTCATTGGAGTGTATCGATTACAGTTCCGTTCCCGGAGTTTTCGGAAACATGCAAAATCAATATTTGGATGTCATTAAACAAATGTTGAGCGCTTCTCTGCAACCCGAAGAACAGTACTATGTTCGATTCCAGGCCGTTAAAGCTCTAGGTGCGTTCGTTTCTATGCACGACAAAGAGACCAACATTCAGAAGCACTTTGCCGACTTGCTGCCGAACTTTATGCAGGTATCGTATCTTTTCTTCTCTTGCAGTTTTTGTTTGCACATTTGATCTGAGAACGATTTTTTTCATAAGACTTTCTCTAAAAATGTGCAAAGATCGATCAGCCCGGCAATTAGCAACGTAAGATATTATGTTTTACTTTGTCAGTATCTCGGCGACATTCGAGTTCGGTGCCCTCTCGTTTCTCCCGATAACGACTTTATAAAAAATAATCACATATTTGTTACTTTTTAGGTAGTTCATCACAGTTTGAAAACCAAGGACGACGACGACGCTCTCATTCAAGTCCTCATCGAGTTGGCGGAATCGACTCCGAAATATTTACGAACCCAAATTCAAGCCATCTTCCAAATGTGCATAGCGGTAGTTACTGATTTTATCATCGTGTAATTGTTTGTTTTATTATAGTTCGTTCACTCATACGGAATGACTTTTCAGGGATTCGCCGACCAAGAATCTGATGATTCGACTAGACAGCTCTGTTTGGAAGTGATGGTGACTTTGGCCGAAGCCGCTCCGGCTATGGTCCGACGACAAGCGCTGCCACAGATCGCTCAATTGACTCCCCTCATTCTTAATACCATGGCCGATTTGGATGACGACGACGATTGGGCATCCCAAGATGACCTCGCCATCGAAGACAACGACAGGTTTGCTGTTTGCCCACACATAAGCTTAAACAAATTGACGCATGGTTAATTTTAAATTGTTCTTCTTTTTACAGTAACAGTGTCGTAGCTGAATCTTCTCTCGACCGTTTGTGTTGTGCCCTTGGTGGAAAAACTATGCTCTCGCTCATTATGGCGACGGTTCCGACCATGTTGCAGTCTCCGGATTGGAAACAGAGGCACGCCGCTTTGATGGCTGTATCGTCTGCCGGAGAAGGTTGTCACAAACAAATGGAGGCCCTGTTGGGCGAAATTATGGGCGGTCTTCTTGAATTCCTTAGAGATCCAGTTAGTATTGAATATACGATAAATATCTTCCTGAAATGTTAAGTTTTTTATAAAAACTATTTTTAATTTTAGCATCCCAGAGTGAGACATGCCGCTTGCAATGCTATCGGCCAAATGTCTACTGATTTTGCCCCCATCTTCGAGAAGAAATTCCATGCTCAAGTTGTTCCAGGTTTATTGATGGTTCTCGATGACAGTGCAAATCCCAGAGTTCAAGTGAATTTTTAATTCTGATCGTATAACAGACTATGTTAGATCTTTGGTTTAATCTTTGTTTCTTTTGTTAGGCCCATGCAGCTGCAGCTTTGGTAAATTTCAGTGAAGATTGTCCAAAGAATATCTTGACGCAATATTTGGACGCTATTATGGGCAAATTGGAGGGTATTTTGAATGCCAAATTCAAAGAGGTTTGTAGCATTTATGATATTTTAAAAAAATTTCAGATTTCAGTATCCAATGCTCGTTGGTGATCAAAATTTATAATATATTTTTATCACTTCCATAGTATTGGTAAAAAAAAGAGTTGTATTTTCCTTATGGTTATTCTCCATAGTATAACTTTGTGTAAAATCTATCTACATTCCATTTACTTCTCCATTGTGTCCTTATGTTTCTGATCTTTCCATCTCTACGATTTCCAAATTTTTTAATATATTGTGTTATAATTTTCAATAAATTTTCAGTTGGTTCAAGATGGCACCAAATTAGTTTTGGAACAAGTTGTCACTACAATCGCGTCCGTTGCCGATACTGCTGAAAAAGATTTCGAAGGATACTACGATCGCTTGATGCCTTGTCTTAAATACATTATTCAAAATGCCAAAACCGATGATCTTAAAATGTTGCGCGGAAAAACTATCGAATGTGTCAGTCTTATCGGTAGGATTTCCTGTTGCGTTTTATATTATAAACTTATTTTTCCCGTTTCGTGTGTATTGATCTTAAATCATTTTAATTTATAGGATTGGCTGTCGGTGAAAATAAGTTTATGCAGGATGCGTCCGAAGTTATGGATCTTCTTCTGAAAACTCACACCGATGGAGATTTACCGGAAGACGATCCTCAGACATCTTATTTGATATCTGCATGGGCGAGAATATGTAAAATCTTGGGCAGTAAATTCGAACGATATTTACCGTTGGTGATGGGACCTGTCATGAAAATGGCTGCAATCAAACCAGAAGTAGCCCTTCTCGATAACGACGATCTGGAATCAATAGAAGATGACGTAGACTGGCAGTTTGTCACATTAGGAGAACAACAAAATTTTGGAATCAAAACTGCCGGTTTGTAAAAATTTCTTAGATAATCATATCAATTTATGAATCATTTTTCACATATTTTTAATTTTCTTTTATAGGATTGGAAGACAAAGCTGCAGCTTGCGAAATGTTGGTGTGCTACGCTAGAGAATTGAAAGAAGGTTTCGCCACTTATGCAGAAGATGTCGTCAAATTGATGGTGTCTCTCTTCAAATTTTATTTCCATGACGGAGTTCGAACTTCAGCTGCTGAATCATTACCTTATTTACTCGAATGTGCGACTGTAAAAGGTCCTTTATATGTGCAAGGAATGTGGGCGTATATTTGTCCGGAATTATTAAAAGCCATAGATACTGAACCCGAACAAGAAGTCCTCATCGAGCTATTATATAGTCTTGCTAAGGTATTTTATTTTGACCACTAAAAAATCTATTTAAAATGCCAATATAATATCCGTCAGTGATATAATAAATTACTATTGTTAATGTCACTTCCTTAATATTGGTATATGATAGGTTGTGGTCTTAAATTGGATTTTCATTGTTTTCAATGTAAATTTTTGTGTCCACATACATTCCATCTGTATTTAATATATTACTATGAATTTTTGCAGACAATTTTTATAAAGTTTGCTTTTTTTTTTTTAGTGTATAGAAAAACTAGGACCTGGCTGTTTAACCGAAGAAGCAATGACTGAAGTTCTTCGTCTCATCAACAAAATTATGGAAGAACATTTCCAAAAAGCAGTTGAAAGATTAGAACAGAGAAAAGATGAAGATTACGATGAAGTTAGTGTTTGAATGACCAGTCAAATTTATAATAGTCTATTATGTTCTAAAATATAATACGTGACTATGTTTTATTCAGGTTGTTGAAGAGCAATTAGAAGATGAAGATAATGACGATGTATACTGTTTATCCAAAGTAGCCGATGTTATACATGCTTTAATGATGACATATAGGGTTAATTTCTATCCATATTTAGACCAGATTGTAGGACATTTTGCCAGTTTATTATCTCCAGATAGACCTAGCACTGATCACCATTGGGGAATTTGCATATTCGATGATATTATAGAATTTGGCGGTAATTATTATAGTTTTGAAGATAATAATGCTGTTTAGTTGATTTTATTTTTATACTTAATATTTATATATTTCATTGTAGGTCCAGCTTGTGCAAAATACCAGCATTATTTCTTACAACCAATAGTAAACGCAGTTTTAGATGAAGCCGCTGAAGTCAGACAAGCTGCGGCTTACGGTTGTGGTGTTTTAGCGCAATTTGGTGGTGATCAATTTGCTCAGACTTGTGCCCAATCGCTTAGTAAATTAATCCAGGTAATTTTCATACACATTTATTTTTCGTTTTATATATTCAACTCGATTTAATATTATAAATATTTTATAGATTATCAACGAACCTGATAGCAGAGAACCTGAAAAAATCAGCGCCACGGAAAACTGTATATCTGCCGTTACTAAAATTTTGCAATACAACAATTCTGCAGTGGACGTAGAAGATATTTTACGCCATTGGTAAATTTTAATATATTTTTTTGTCACTTAAAATTTATGAGATTATTATATAATTTTGAATTTTTTAGGGTAACATGGTTACCTTTGGTAGAAGACGCCGACGAAGCACCACATGTATACGGTTATTTAGCAAAACTCTTAGAAGCTAGGCATCCCACTGCTGTCGGTGCGTCTGGGGAAGGATTGCCTCGCGCTCTTGCTGCATTCGCTGCTTCTCTCGCTAGCGGTGCACTAGCTGTTGATTCAGAAGCAGCCCAGAGGCTTTTAGCAATCACACGTGATTTGCAGGTTAAAATTCGCAAATATTTATTCATTTTGCGTCCTTGGATAAAAAAAATATTGAAATAATTTTTATTTTTAGGCCAACACTGAATTATTCAACGCGTGCATCTCTGCAATGACCACAGAACAACAGAGAGCCTTACACAACGCTCTCACGCCAGCTTCATAGATGCTTCTACACCATATACTCATATTTTCCGTTTTATTTTTTATTTTTTCAAACGAGCGATCCTTTAGCCTTTGAGCCCCGTTTTGTAACTTTAGAAGCTAAAGATTGATAATAGCATGCATTTTGATGCCATTATGATTTGCATTTTCATTGTAATCGAACGATTACAATACATATTTATTTATTAAACGATGCATCGTAAAATTGTGAGGAAATGGCATATTTATAATTAAAACAAGCTGTGATATACTGATTAATTGAATAATGTTTGAATATGGAAAAATGTATTTTTTTTTTCTTATTTTATATTTGATTTGATAATGGGTACTGTACGATTTTGTATGCTGCGATTTTACGTAGCAAATTCAACACTATATGTTTGAAATGCCATTGTAGTTTGATTTTAATAATAGGTTTGTCACCTTTTTTTGAATCAATATTTCATTTCTTATATTCGATTTATTCTTTTAATCAAAAATTATATTTATGATAAAGGCCAATTTCCTCGACAGTTTGAAGTAGAATTGTTTTGACGAGGAAAATAAATTTTCGCTATATTTAAATAGCCTTGTTTCGGGGATGCAAAAGGTCTGAAGAGTATTTCTTCTCCTGCAATAAGAAAGTTGTTGAAAATCGTCTCATCTCAAACAGAACGAAATATTTAACAAAACAATGTATATTTTTTGTCTAGTGATTTTATGTAAAGTAATGTTTTCACGTATGTATTTTTGTAAAACAGATCCGGTGAACATATATAACGTAATAAATCAACGTTTCATTTGTAACGAAATCAAATTGCACATCGATTGCTATCGAGTGTAAGTTTATATTAAAGCTAATTCCACAAATATACACATCGACTATCATTTCAAACCTATTTCCCCACTAAACGACAACCCGTCGCATAACATTTTTTAATTCCCAAAAAAAAAACCCGCCTAATTCGAAACGGCTGAAAATGCTGAAAGTGTCGGCGGCACATTAGAAAATAGATCGAACGTGCACGGGGGTAACATTGCCTGGGAACCGAAAGAGTGCAACTCGTTCCGCGGCAAGGGAAGGTGACGTAACCCCTTCGGCTGGTCTCCGACTCTTCGTCTTCGTCTTCATCTTCAGGTTTCTTATAGCAGAAATCTTTTGACAGCAGTACGCGTGCACTTGACAGGTACGCCTTATCTTACATGCGGCACGATTATCGCATGTCTAATTGTGAGAGCACGCTGACGAACTCTTCGTTTCTATGCGAATTCATAAAAATAATCGTTTATCATTCATTAATAATATTAATTATTATATTTTAAGATATATTTTTTTTTTGCCAATGTCAAACGTGCGCGGTTCGCAAATGTCAAATTCGATGCGTCAACCGGGTATGTCACTTTGAGCAAACGATCGAATTTTTTATGAATTTATGTCTCGTGTTAGTGTAAAGAATGCGAAATATAATTATTTGATTGTTTGAAGTTTTTTTTAATATGTTTGAGTTTTCAAATTTGCTCGTTTATATTGTAAGTAATAATAGCTGAATGGTTGGTTTATTTTTATCACTTCGGAGTCAGTGTAGATGTGATATTCAAATACATAGTGACAACGACGATATTTATCACTTTTAAGAAAATAAAACATGCAAAAGATTCGAGAACCTGACAAAACAATTATTCATTAAAAACTTCTAAATTATTCATAAAAGAGAACTTTTCCAATTTCATTTTGATTTACTAATTGTAAGTACTATAAATTACAAAAAATGAAGTGTATTTTTAAAACAAATTACAATATCATTTTATTTCTTATCAGCTCAAAAAAAACTATTTTAGAACACCATATCTTTGTTTATAGAATAAGTTTGTTGAAAACGGAAACCGTTTAAAAAAAAATTATAATATATTTTCTCCCAGATACAGCAAACTGGATAACGTAAGGGTAAAGATGTCTCGAAAGCGTCACAGTATGGACGAACGGATCAGTATGGACAAACGAGACAGTTCCACTGAAACTTTTAGCAAAACCCAATTTAAAAACGGCATTTTCGAAAGCAAACCTCCACTGTTGAGTATGAGCGTTGCAACGTCGACGACAAACACCAGTACTTGGGTAAGTGGAATTAATTTCTAATTTTAGCAATACATCACTATTTTAATTGCACACCACATGAATTATTAACATCCCAGTATACCGAAGAATATTCATGCTCTTCAAAGTCATGATTCACATTGAATAGTACTTTATTGTTTTAGTTTGTCTACTCGTTACGATGATTCAATATCTGTTAGATGATAATTTTTTTGTTTATACTTCAATTATCAAACAATAGATAATTTTTTAATTGATCAATATTTTATATATCCTTTAATCAAAGTTGAGAATTAATTTTGAATACTGTTCAAAAATTAATGACATCATTACAATAATTTATATACATTTCTATTTATCTAGGATGACCATTTTTATGCCAAAAAATTAAATTGTCAGAATTTTAATTATGTTTTGGTCAGAATTTTAATCGAATACGGTCAGAATAAAATAATAAATGGTCAGAATTTAATAACGAAACAGTCAAAATAGGTTAAGTTAGGGTTCTTAATATTATTCTGATCATTTAATATAAATTCTGACAAACCCAGTCAAAATTTTGACCATTCAATACTTATTCTGACCTTTTTGATTAAAATTCTGACCAATGTCAAATATATTCTGATAAATGGGATAAAAATTCTGACCAAAATCGTATTTAAATTCTGACCATTTAAATAGTAACCTATTTTTATTGTATTCAAAAAGGACATTATGTAAGATAAAAAGAGGGCACTGGTTTCGTCTCACGATAAACCAGGAAAGAGACTCTTACGAACTAGTACGAATGTTCACTCTAAATTTATGACAATATATAAATTATCGAAATAAAACTAATTAATAACAACCATTATCAACAAGGCCGTACAAATGGCACCATATGACGCAATCAATTATCTGTAATTTCCAATGTGGCATGATCGGAAAATGTGCAATTTTTCGCATTCTCAAACATAATAAACACACACACAATCAAATCACACGCGTCATCATTCGAAACGTTCGAATATTCGAAAAAAACCGTTGACACCTTTGGCCGCAACAGTGTCGGATCGCGCCATTGTCGCGTCGCGGCTTTTGACGCGCTCCAACATTTTTACACGTTTCGCATAATACATCTTAATATAATAATCTGACTTATGGGGTTATCTATGTGTGACGTCACGGGGTCACGTGTCTAGTCACACCACCGTCGCAGCATCAGTGCGCAATGGACACGTGTACCAACGGTAACGATCGCGTGTCGAATTTTTGAAAATTAACATGTCCGCGGTGGAGAAATGCGATTATGTTCGTTTCGGATTATGATAGGGTTTTATGACTTGTGCGCGTGAAAAAATAATAAATCGATCGATCTGAAAATAGAAGTTGAGTCGTTCAATATTGCATGTTTGTATTTCAGCAAATTGCATTCGGTGCGCAGTAATTTTTTTGTATCGCGCTGAAAAATCTGATATTTTTGTAATCGAACAGAAAACTTTCGTATTCATAATGGATGTATGTTTCTATTATGTCATTCTAATTATTCATTAATTCGAAAATGTATATGTCGAAATGAACAATCGTGATTATATTATAGATCACTTTCGAAAATATATATTTTCTGTTTTCGTTATATTTGGAAATATACCCCGATTCCAATCGTACGTTTCAAAATCGAAAAATCTAATCTTATAATAGATCAGCTTTTGTTATTTCAATTAATTTAATACATTATCACGATACAAAAATTTTATCCAGTTATATCTAGCAATGATTGAATACAACACGTGCATTAAAACACCACAATTATATTTAGATAATAATATAATTTATGAATATTTTTCTGGTACACAACAATTTTTACATAATTTTTTTTCGCAAATTAGCAAATACTCCCATTTCTTCCGGCTTTCTATTCAATTTTTTTCAGCTCCTTCGCGGAGAAAGGAGTATTTCGACTGGCCACATTCCGGTCACGAATCAACCCGAGTTTTTCATCTGCATCGTATTAGAAACCCGTCCAAATTTTTTTATCGATATGACAAAACGGACTTTCCTCGTCGATTTGTTTGTCGCGTTTCGAATTTGGACAAGATTCAAGATCATCGTCAGGTCATCGAATCGGCATAAACAACGAACGAACTATTGTTTACTATTTAAACTCGCTCAGTCAAAACATCGGTGCATCTTATCAGGCGCTGCATCCGTGTCAATGTCCACCCGTCAAACGGTCGATTCTTAAAATAAATTTCGAATTTTGAAAAGTGCAACGTCAAAACGGCTCCATGTGCATTCTACCTACGCCGTTTCAGCTGCGAGTAATCGGCAGCGATCGCTAACCTTTGGTTGCGAAATTTTCGGAAAACGGCGCCAAAACTGTCGTGTGTCTGCGGTCGCGATCGCGTGAAAATACTGGAAAAACTCGTTTGAAGATCTATCGATCGGTTTTTAATGTTTGTGGAATTTGAGTTGGCGATGACGTAGTCGTTCGTTTCGGTTTTATGGGTTGTGTTATCTTTTTTTGTTTTATGGACTGACAAGTCATCAGTGGGTGTATGTAAATGATTCAATACCGTTTGTTATGGTCTGGTGCAGGACAAAGTCTTTTATGGTGGACCGTATGAGTTTCAGGAGTTTTTAGATTAGGTGATTCGTAAAAATTGTGTTGTTAAATGATGTCATTGTTGGGATAACTGTTTTGATGAAGCTTGTTTATTGACCACTCTATTTATAGTATAATTGATTCAACAAGGATAAATATTGATCTATGATTCATAAGAAGAAAACTCTCAAAGAATGCCATGACTTATATGACCATTGTCAGTCAAATGTTTTCAGGTCAACTGTACATGATAAATTGTTGATCTTTGATTCATAAAAGGAGGGTATTTTTTAAATAATTTTAGTATTAAAAAAAAAAACTAAAAGTATTCTTGATTCATTAAGTAGAACTTGAATAATAAAAACCATCCCTTACCAAATAATTTTATATCGAATTCACATTCGATCACTCTATTATAATATTTAATACATACAAATTTTGTAATATTTTCAAAACACGAATAATTCAAAACCCACCCGTGCATATATAATGAATCATTATTCAAAAAAATAATTACACACAATCTATATTAATTGCAAGATTAACGGCAGCGAAGGTGCCGCTACTTCAAAAACGGACCGTAAAAATGTACTGTTTACGTCCGGTCCGTACACGTGCTATTTGAATGGTGTAACGGTTTTTCGTATAACATTATAGGTTATGGTCTGGGGGGCGCAGTCCCCGGCTACGTGGCGTGGCCCCCGTACCTCATCCCCATTGGTCGACACGATCACGCGTTGTGGCACAAATTCCAAACGGCCAGCTGTCGTTGCACTCTGGTTTCAGTG
Source organism: Hydropsyche betteni (assembly GCA_028571205.2). Classification (NCBI taxonomy): domain Eukaryota; kingdom Metazoa; phylum Arthropoda; class Insecta; order Trichoptera; family Hydropsychidae; genus Hydropsyche; species Hydropsyche betteni. The sequence goes on along the minus strand of JAOXNN020000027.1, from coordinate 5,888,008 downwards.
CTTGAAAACATTTTTTTACGCTAATTGTTAGCATTATTTGCTGCCGAACCCCTCAATTGTATTATTTATTGATTTGTATCGGATATTTTAAAAATAGAGTTTGTTCATAGATTAAAAAGTGCCATTCCATATTTTTCAACACATTTTTATATCAAATTTTTCCTTTTTATGATAGCATCTAATTTGTGGGTTGAATTTATCGATTTTGATGTTTGAATTTTTCAACGTTTTATATATAAAAATATTTAACACATTTTTTCGTATGAATCGTGTGTAGCTGGAACATTGCAACACTTATCTAGACTATTTGTCAGATGATAAAAATTTTTTTTTTGTATGTTATCCGGATATATTATCTTCCCTGCTAGTTACGCATAACTACTTCTAATCAGACCAGGGATAATCAACTTCTAGAATCTAGTTTTTTTTATACACAATACAAATTTAATTTTCAATCCTGTTTTAAAGTTTATATTGTCTATTCGAAATTTTATGTTACAGTAGCAATATTAGGGATGTTATTACCGTTTATCGGTAAATTATCCGAAAACAGTTCACTAAATTTTAAATATTTACCCCGATTGTTTGACGAAGCCTTATCCTGCAGTAGATAATATGCTTTTAATGATGGCGATGACCGGTGAATGAAAATATTTTTTTTTTTTGCGTTTCGGATATCTACTTAGTGTTTTTGAAAAGTATTATTGTTTTTTTTAGAAAATATTTTTTAGAATTTTTGAAGTCGGTTTTTCGAAGTGCACGGTTTTTTTTTGAAAAATGTTCTCGTTTTTTGAGAAAATATTTTTGTTTTTACGGTTTTTTCAACTCCTCGTTATTTTTTCGAATTTTAATTTACCGGTAATCAGAAGAAAAAATACCGGATTACCGGTAAATGAAATTTTCGATAAATTTGACATCCATAGTATATACCATAGATCTCACACAATAATTCCTAACAATAAGTACCGTTTATCTTAAAGTAAAGATTACGCAATTTATCAAAAAAATTCAATCTAATCTATAACAATAACACGTATGTCGATGTTTCAACAAAAAATATTGGCGATTTTTTTTCGCATATGACTCAACATGAAAAAATATTTTTTTAAGCGATTTCCACTGTATATGTTATAGGCAAATTATAACGGCAGGCATTTTCCAACTTGATCGCTAACTAGAACTGCTAGTATGCTTTATGA
>JAOXNN020000027.1:5871984-5886709 GCA_028571205.2 Hydropsyche betteni | reverse complement strand
ATACTGTGAGGGTAAACTATCATTCTGCAAAATTTCATTCCAATCGCAGCTCCGGACCTCATGCCCTCCCCTTGTAAGTTGTAACGTACTTCAGAGCAGAATGAATAAGTCTAGCAAACGCTGCTGCAGCTTCAGCTGATGTCTGCCCAGGAAGTAAAGCATCTTGGACATATCCTACAGCAGCAGCAGAAACGCCAGTTATTCCCGAAGTTGCCATCTTAAATAACATAATATAATAAGAATTTGTGTGAAAGCTACAATACATTGGATAAAATAATAACATACTAGAGAAAACATATGCAATATGAGGTTGTGATGTTTTCGAATAATATTAAAAGCAGTGCAACATAGATCGATAAAAAGATGGAAGCGCTGAGATGGACGTTCTCCTCCATTTATCACGTATGCCATATCTGGAGTTAAAACAAAAGGAGTCCGATCCCTGAAAACACATTCAATAAAACCAATATCATATCAAAAGGGTTGTTTAAATATAAAGGTAAGAAGTTTTACTAAACCTTTTAAAATTTCCAAACATTTGAGCATCACCCAAAAACTTTCCGAAATCTATATGGAATAAATGTCCTGAAGTTTTCAACATTATGTTATCGTTATGTCTGTCGCAAATACCTAACAAATATGTAGCTACGCTGTAGCCAGCACAGGAAGCTGCAAAAAATTAATATTGAAATTGAAATTGAAACATGTTGCGTAAAACATGTTGTATAAAAATAAATGTAATAATCAAACCTGTAAAGTTTGTGACAGCTCGTTCATATTCCAGTTCGGAAGGATTATGTTTAGCAAGCCATTCAGCAATAGGTTTATCTTTGAACGAACCTGTTAATCCCCATTCCACTTGAATAGCTCTGAGAGTTTCAGCGTCACATACCATTTCGATGATTCCTGGATTTTTTGAAGATATATTTGATTACGGATCTAAGTAAATATAAGAATTTATCGAGTATAAAAACCTTTTCTGTATTGGGTGGGAATGGCATCGAAAGTGACCATTCTAAGATCCAATCCCTCTTTCAACCACAATTGATCCATAATTCTCATTACTTGTAATACTAAAGAATCTTGACGGAGATCATCGCCGACCTAGTGAATATATATTTTTTATTTTTCAAATATTACGTGATAAAATTAAGTAAAAATTATGATATACCTTAAATATAGCTGGTATTATAGTGTTATCATTTCCAATGAAATTTATTTTCAATGGTAAGGTGTTTGAAGGAAAATATGAACATGTTCTAAATGAAAAAAAAAAAAATGTTATTGACTGAACAAAAGTACAATAACTCAAAATTAAATATCCTTACTTTATATCAACGTCAAAAACTTCTTGAGATACTGATAGGGGAAGACATACATTATTTGATTTTACTAAAGGCAATAAATTATTCATTCCTGATTCCAGATAAGAATTACGACCATTTTCTTTAGCTTTTTTTACTGAGTTTGCAACATCGGTAAGTCCCTGAAATTAATAAAAAGTTGAATTATGAAACATGTTTAAAACAAAAAGTAAAATATAGAAAGAAATAATACCTTAACTAAAAGTTGTTGTTTAAGTAATCTATCACCTAAATTTTTACCCACAATTTCGAACAGTGCTCTAAGCATTATTTGACTTCTTCGAACCCACCGCGAGGAAGCCACAATGTTTTCATCTGGTTCAACATAGGAATTGCTATTATCGTCAAGGGATATTCCTAAGAATTCTTCAGAAGAATTCTATAAAAAAGTTATTTTAATGAATCATGTGAAAATAAATAAATGATACATTACTGATGGCTAATTACCTGTGGTGAATTTCCTGGAATGTCATGTACTAATTGCCAGTACAGTCGATGAGCAAATCTAGGGGATTCAAGAGCTCGTGATAACAACAGTTGAGCTAGAGGCGATCCAACAAAGCGTTCATATCGTATCGCCAGACAAAGTTGCGGCATCAAAGTCAACAACATATCTCCAGGAACTTCAGAAAGCCAATGAACAGCTTTGGCTCTGACGCCTTCATCTGGAAAACTAAATAATCCAAAAATGTAAAATTTTACCGATTTTTTGTCATAAAAATTAATTTTGAACAATTTCAAACCATGGAAGAAGCAAATGAAGCGCGTCGTAAGGCGACGGGGATGTCCACTTTTCTAACAGTTTTGCGAGATGCCATCTGCTTACAGAATCCCAATTCATAGAAGCTTGCAAAACTAAAGGTAATGCACCAGGTACACCGACAAGATAGTGTCGCTTTTCCCAAAGAATCTAAAACAAAATACTGCTGAATATGGGAATAGCAAAATTATTTTCAAATAAGATTGTGCCATTACCTCTCTGTACTCTGATGGCATTCTTTGGTAAGGTCCTTGTTCGACTAAATGCATCAATTGTTGCTGAGTGTGCATATCTAATGCATCAAAAGAATGCCTATTAGTGTTTGGAGCACTTTTAGATTCTTCTGAATAATCTTTCCAATGGACACCTCCACTGCTGTATAGTGGTATTTCTGAATTAGAAAAATATAGATTAATGAATCGATGTTAATGATAAGTAAAATAACCAATTATTTACAATAAAACATTGTGTTACGATAATATATAATATTTCAATTTATACATTTTCTTACCTATGTTAATTAGAGGATGAGGTTGGGGAGGACAATCTGTAATATCTGGTGCAGGACCTAATCTCTTATCGGCAGAAACTGGCCAAAGAGGTAAAATATAGCTTCCAGACACTAGCATACTGCGAATATTTTTTTAACAATGAAATTTATGTCTTAAAAAGTAATAACAATTGAGTATTATGAAAAAAATACCCGTCGAAATCTATCAATTGGATTGATGCCCAGCCAAGTTCTTCTTGTTCAATTTTAACAAAATTGGGGTCATGGTTCAGTTCATTGTCATGTTTTTCTGGTGAATCATTTATGTCGATTTCAAGATTTTTATCTTTTTCTGAAGTATTATTGCCACTTTGGTTATCAGGTTTAGAAAGGGTTCGCCCACTCAATGTGATGACTAATCTAGATTCCTTTGGTAATTTAGCTATACTCAATTCTTCCAAATTTAGCCTATGATATTATTTAGAATTATAAATAGATTCTGGATACAAGTATTCAACAGTATAAATTTTAAATCATACCATGTTTCAAACATTATTCTGGGATAAAATCCTGATGTATCTATAACAACGGGTTGGGTTTTTTGAAATCCTTTCAGAGGTCTTGTACCGTGATATATTTGACCATGTACAACAAACTCATCGTGATTCCAGAAAACTGGAAACCTGTGTATTCCTTCCACGAAGAAAAGCATTGATTCACTAACGGATGATAGCGGGATTGAAACTAAAAGAAATAAAAATGGATAAAAGGACATGAAAGAATAATAAGATATAAAAAAATTTTTACCTTCACTATTCACAGGTAAGGAATATGGATTTTCTTCAAGTTCAAAATCGACCCTATTTGCTTTGCAATAAACAGCTATGAACCCACGAACTGCTTCTCGAAGACGCTGGCAATGTAATCCTACTGTATCTTTAAGAGTAGCTTGTCGAAGAGATACTTTACAATACTCTCCAGATTCAGATATTATTTCAGGTTTTATAATATTTGCATCAGGTTTCGACTGGAATTTTTTTTTAATATTAACTTTTGTTCTAGCTTCATAAATAAAATATAATACATAAGTAATGTAAGTACATCAGAACACGCATGCATGAGAGTTTTCAGAGTAGTCGATACATGTTGTGTCTCAACACCTCCAAGCAGAGCACAAATAGCTTTAACAGCCTGTGCGGTAGCACCCAATCGCACCCCACCAATCCCACCATCAGCCACACGAGAAGAAACACGTGTCAATTCACCTTCCAAAGTTTCTACAATCAATAAAAAATATGACGTAATTTATAATACATAAGTGAAAATAATAATGAACCTAAAAATTCAAACCCAAAAGTATTGATAAATTGTGAAATGAGATTGGTGGCAATAAACTTTGATTTGGTAATATTTTATCTAAAGTAAGATGACTATCTCTGATGTCATCTCTTTCAGTTCTCATTAGGCTCAAGTTTCTGGTTGACTGAAGGCATAATTTTACATCTTGTTCTAATCTAACGCATTGTCTAACATAATTATATTCACTAAGACAACTTCCCGGTGTTAAGTATTCACCAAGACCCCATACCTAAAACAATAAAAGTAGTTTTATTTTTTTAATTGAACCAGTTAAAAATATATCAAGCATATACACGGATTACTAACGCGCAATGTATATCCAGATATGTCTTCTTTGATTTCTCCTTCCGATTCACAAACAACATGCAAAATGACATGTTCTACTGTTGATTCGACTGAAAAACGTAAATTGAAGTGTAATCGACAACTCTAAATATTGACTAGAATAAAAAATAAAAAAAAATTATACCATCACATGTAAATGTAATCGCATGACTATCACTATAGTAAACTAAAAGTTTTATGCTGGTGTCAGGAGTGTATTGTCCTTCTGATTTCGAAGCTATCACATAACCAGGATTGGTAGAGGAATCAGTAAACTTATAATTACCTGAAAATAATATCAAAATAACATACAAGACTGAATTATGAATACTACCATTGAATTTCAAAAGAAAATTTACCTCTGATTTGTTTCACCATTTCCAAAAAGGCCACTAATTCAGATTCATATTTTCTAGTTTTACATGGAATTACCGATTCGTACAGTTTGCTCTGTGAACAGATTGATTGAATGATAAATGTAAATTTTTACTTTTAAAATATTCTAATACTAGTAAGTTATAAATTTTACATTTAATGTTTTGCTTCGTTTGATCACGGGCGTTGTTGGTGGAAGAGATCTCGGTGGAGGTGAAGGCAACGGCGATATGACAGTATCACGTTTATTAACTGCAGCATAGACTGAAGCTTCTCTGGATTTTTTTGTTTCACCGTAAAGAAAATCTAATGGATCGAATTCATCATATATACTGCTTGAGCATTCACTACTCAGCATGTAATCTGAAACGAAGAAAATGAAAGATTTTTTTTAAGTAATTGTGTTAATACAAATTGATGAAAATTGATATGGAACAATATTATGAATGGATATTACCATTTGTGGTTTGGTCAGCCATTAATGGATCGAATGCTTCTAATACACTGACTCGGTAACTTCCACCATTAGGTCTGAAAAAAAAATTCTTTTTTACATTTACTTGAAATTTTTAAAGCTTAAAAACAAAAAATGAGTACCTAGTATTTACTGCTAAATCAATCAAGTTAATTGATTTACCATCTGATTGTGTGGATTCTATATTAACAATCTAAAAAATAAACAAACTTTGCTATCAGTGTGACTAATATATGACTAATTGAATTATGTCAGATAAATTTACCTTTTGATTTGTTGGTATGATATTATCTGATACTGATTTTGGTACACTAAGATGTGGCAAATGTGCACCTTTTTCCTTGAGTGATTTGTGTACATTCTCTAATTTTTGACTAGTAATTTTAACATCTTGAGAGATGTTTAGATCAGCACTTTTCGATTTACTTATACTAGTGAATCCATTGTTAATAATGTCAGAAGAATATAAAGTATTCGGTTCTGATTCTAAAGCATTAGAAGATGCACTTGTTGAAAGGTTAGTTGGGAAAGTATTGGTGGGTATTGGATTAGTTTGTCCTAATGTTGCTAATTGTGGATAACTAGAAGAATTAGGAGTTAATTGTTGATTAAAATTTGACGGCGAATTGTTAAGATTAACTTGAAAGGCAGCGAGGTTTGGGTAAATATTGGACGATCCAAACTGTGGTTTGGGTTGAGAAAAATTATTAAAAGGTTGCCTTCCATACATGTTTACATTCGAAGAATAATTGTATTGTAAGTTTGGAGAGCAAGAAGGAAAGTTTATAACTGGATTTACAGCATTAGCGGAAGGATAAGGAATTATATTTTGAGCGGAATGTGACGATGCACTCGAGTTACTTCTCATCAATTTGGTGTTATTACCGAAAGCAGGAATTATCGCTAATTGTTCTGTTTGATGCAGTCTGAAAAAAATGAAAATTTTAGATTAAATAGTAATATTTAAAATTGTATTAAAATGCAAATAAAAAAATACCTGTGCATTTGATTAATATGTTCTTTAAATTTTTCATGTTCTTTTTTAAATTCATCGTGTGCTTTGCCTGAAGAAGAAGGCGCTATAAACGATATTAAATCATCATTTTTAATCTCACATGGTGTAGGACTGTTAGAAGTAGAGCGGAATCCTTCAGGGTGAGGAGAAGTTCGAATTCTTCTAGCTGGTCTGCGTGGAGGTGGAGGCAAAAGAGGTGGACAACCACTAGAATTTGAACGGGAACGAACTGGCCTGATCGGTCCGTCGCATTCCGTCTCCGATGAAGGACTTTCTATAATTTGATGAAATTTTATTGTAATTGGTTTATGTGAAAATTTCAAATCGATTTATTATAGTGAAAATACTCCTCTAATAAAAATATAAATAAAAAAAACGTAGTGTAATCAAGTTAAAATTCTACATTTATCTGTAAATAATGATAGAATACAACAGCAAAACTATAATTTCTGTCAAAATGTCAGTCAACGTTAATTATAATTTTACAATCCCTACCCATAGTATATGTCAATATAAAACTTCTAACAATATCAGTCTGAGGCACAAAGACTCATTCAGAATAAATTCAATAATTGACCCATCCTCTTTCAAGAGTTGAAGTAGTACGACATTTGGTTCAAACAATTCAGAGTAAAAAAAATATATATGAAATAAAATTACCGATAATGCATTTTTCTACAATGCCTAAAATCTATTAAAATAAAAAAAAATAACCATGCAATATTTAAAATGAAAATTCCTAAGTAAGATATAGAAGTACAATTTGAAAATGTAATACACTAATTCTTATATTTGACAAAACATGTTCACTTACTAGTTTTGGCCGCGGCTGCCGAATGGAAAATACAAAAAATAGTTTGAAAAATACATGTCGATCATGTTGATAAATATGAATTTAAGACAAGTAATATATTATGAAAAAAAAAACCTAAGGATTTTTAATCCTTTTGAATGCACTAATCATCGAAGTCAAGTAACAAGTGGCTTGGATATTTTGCGGTTAAGACGGTTTTAGTACAAAACCTCTCTAACCGCCCCCTCATTAAATATCTAGTCGCTTTCCTCGTGTCGGGATCATCAAATAAATTTTTTTTCATACTTCGGGTCACAATTTTCCTCCAGTTTCCTAATTCGTTATGATAATATAGCCTCAACATCCAATAGTACCGTAAAAACATTTAACATATAAACCGTAAATGATGAAAAAAATTTTTGAATAATTCTCGATCGATTTCCCATCATTTACTACGATTTTCGACCAAATACATACATCATTTACCAGATCGCCAACTTTGGACACTCCCCAAAGCAGTATACGGTTAAGAAGACAGTTTTTAGTACTCTAAAAATTTTACATTTACAAACTACAAATGCAAAAACAAATTTGAATAATTAAATAACAAAAGAAGATCACAAGACACTTCCTAAAGCAGTTTACGGTGAAGACAACACGGTTTTTATTACTAAATCTCTTCAACGTTCTTTTATTAACATAATACAACCGAAACTTCCAACATACAGTAAAGACCTATAGAGCACACATGATGAAAAAACAACTGCGAACCCCTCTCGATCGATTCCCCATTAGTATAGCGACTATCGACCGAAAACAGATCCCGTTTACGGATCACTAATTTTGGATACTTCCCAAAGCATTCGTCACGTAATCCGAGCACTACGGAGCGAAGATACAATAGTTGCGACAGATGAAGGAGAACAAGGAATGGAATCTCACCGTCGTGGACGGCCCTCTGTTTACGGAAGTGGTCGAGCGCGAGGCTCTCGAGGCTGAGGGCCTGCGCCCTCTCCAGCTCGGCTTCGAACTGTCGCTCGTAGTCCGACATGGCGCATCTCAATCGGAACGCTCTGGGTATGTCCTGTTGGATGTTATTTACGAGTCGTTCATGCTGCCGTCACACGCCACAACAACACCGTCCGACACCCGATAAATGTCAAACGGAATAGGCGCTGCCAACGTGAGTGATGCCTATTTTTTTTTTTACTCTTGTCGGCTGTGTTGCCAGTCGTCTTCTTTATCAAATTGTATAAGACTAGCACAGACAATTGATATTTAGGTATAATTGACGGGCTAGGCAGTAAATAGTGATAAGCACAAAAATTATTTTATTTACCACAAAAATTAGTGCTTTTACTACAGAAATTAATAAATAATTCCACATTCTTTTAAAAGATGATAGTAGGTACCTATTATGTCGGGTTATTCCTAGTTTGGTAAAAGTAATGTACCATCCATGAACTCATCAACCTCCCAAGCGGTGAAAAGCATACAGATACAAATCCAGTTATAGATTTATACCCTGCATTCACGCACACATTCGCATCCAACTTTTGACGTTTAAACGTCAGTTGGTTATTTCTATACGAAATAGAAACGAACTGAACTCAACCCAAACTAACCTGGTAAAAGTCACTTACCGCCTATGAGCGTACCAACCTCCCAAACGGTGAAATGCGTTTACATAAATGCAACTGCACATACAGAGATTAGCGTGTCTAGTTTTTAAGTTGGCGCCCGGCATTATGTTTATACACGTACATGCACCTATACTCATTCACAGTTTGACAGTTGGTCGTAAGAAACTTTTTTTCAGGTATCGAAGCAGTATCATGAGAGAATTCAACACCATGATCAATCCATCAATACAAAACCCAATTTCATTCGTTTCGATCGATTTTTTGGATTAGGTTAGGTTAGGTTGGATTCGGTTCTTTTCTATTCGTATGAAAATAACCAACTGACGTTTAAACATTAAAACTTGGATGCAAATGCATGCGTGAATGCAGGGTACCAACCTAAAACTTATAATTGGATTTGTATATGTATGCGTTTCACCGCTTAGGAGGTTAGTTCATTCATGGGCGATACGCCACTTTTACCGTTTCATTAGCATCTAAATGAATGTAAACTGTTTTTCCTAATATCTTCAAAAGTGACAAATGTCGCTTAGCTCACTATTTACTGCTGAGCCCTTCAGTTAGACAGATTATTTTTTCATATTTTGGGATCACTACGTTTATCTAGACGTATCTTATCCAATCAGGTATTCAGATCAAGAATGTTTTTTTTTTTAAAGGTGTCGCTATATTGACATGGTGCGAGATGAAAGCATAGTGACCCTGTATTTCTGAACACTATTAGTTATTGATTCATTGGATTTAATTTTATTTATAACTAAATTGTAAATTGTTAATTATTTTGATTTGTTTGGATACTTAGGGCAGTAATTATTTTTTATAATTTTGTTTCATATTTCAATACAATTTTATATTTAGATAACGATTTTAATTTTAATTTTTTCTTTTATTTATAAAATTCGCCTATTTTATTGTAATGCTACTTAATGTAAATTTGTTAAATGATTAAATTTACAAAAAATGTTATCAATTCAAAGTAACAGTGAACAAAAAGATCAGGTGGTTTGACGAAATAGAAAAATCAATTGAAAAGGACTCTTAGCATTTTCGAAAAATAAATTTTTATTGAATTATCATAGTTTGATGGGGGGGGGGGGGAGTAAGTTTTGAATCCGGTCCTGTATAGGGGCCCCTAAAAATTTAAGCCACCTCAGACCCCTGGCGAAGTTAAATGCCACTGTTTATATCCGATAAAAATAAAACGCAATATTATCAATAATACTTTTATATAAATAAATATAAATTATTCAAAAGATCATGACACAATGGACACATACATAAATTACAATATAAACGTAATAAATAATATCACATTACTTTTAATTATATTTCACTACACTCATAAGATCTAAAATCAGGTACATTTTCCTAATTGTTGAACGGTAACTTTTAAATTGTTGTTTCGTTGAAATATTAGAAGTAAAACTTTTGACGAAATATTAAAGATCTCAAATATGACTGTATTTAAACAAGAAGTTTTATGACTTATTTCAGTGAACGTTTTAATATTATATGGCATTTAAAATTGGATTGCGTATACTAAACCCTGTTAGACTTATGCTAAGATTTATTTATATTAATATTTTTTTAAATTTCACTACATAGACTGGTTGAATTTTCATTATCAAAACTTTTCATCATTTTTATTATATTTTGATTTAACATCATCTTCAACAACTTCTTCATTATTTTTCTTTTTTACTAAAAAATAAATTGCAATAAGTATTATAACATATAAAATAAAATAAAGAAAGCCTATTTTGTATTTATTTACTAGCTGATTTCATCAAAATCTTTTCTATTCCATGTAAAGGAGATTCGAACATAACACATAATATAATAGCTGCTACAAATGTTTGGAATGTACGTGAAAATGATAGCACAGTCTGAAAAAAAATTTAATATAAATTATATGCTTAAATTAATACTTTTTCAAAGTAGAAGAACTTACCATTTCATATATACTAATGTAAATTGAATTTCTCAAGATCCCCTGAGAATATAATTCAATGAAACCGTTTACTAAATAAGCACAATATGTTAATCTACTTATAGGTATGAAAGGTTTCCATGAAAATATGCTATTGACAAAACCTAAATAAAAATAATATGATTTAATATTGATGAAATGAGATATATGGATATTGAGATTTGCATAATATAATATTATCTATGCTTACCACCATTTTTTGTCGCACATACAATAAGAAGCCATCCAGTTCCAAAAGCCCAAGCTATATGATGAAGTGAATTATAAATTGCTGCTTCGAAAGTATTATATATGTGATTATGTTGGAAAAATACTGAGATTCCAAAAATTGCACTAGTTGCAAATATAATACTTGTGAGCCAACCAGCGATTAATACTTTTTTGTTTAATTTGAAACTTATATAAAAAAATACAGATTAATATTTTATTTTCAGTAATGTCAAATCTTAAAAAAAATAAAAGCTTACTTCGATGTTTGAATCCTGTACAATATATATCCAAATGCTAATCCAGCACAATATGCATTAGCTTTCATATGGGTTTTGATGTATACTTCTTTGAAATAATAATTTTGAGAAATATCACTTATTTCCCTGTGAAAAAATTACAAATTATAATATTATGATAATGTATATGTAAGCATTTCTAATAATATTTACTTTGAAAATGGTAAAAAGGTTGGATCCAAATTATTTTTATAAGTTATAATAAATGGAATAATAGTTGTAACTATAGTAGTTAATCCTAAAAGACACTCTCCAAATTTCCTCCACCTCCATAAAGGATAAATTATGAACGGAGCCAAAAAGAACAGTTGTGTATCAGCAGCAACATACCACGATTGAAACATACACTGAAATCACATTAAAAAAATAATAATAACGCGCAAAATTTCATTTATAAGAGGAAAAAAACTATTTACCATATCATCGGTCTGCACGTAATTGTTAACATACAAAACATTGGTCCACCACGATTTTAAACATCTTCTACGTTCTTCTTCCACTTTAATATTCCAGAGAGGACCTTTGCCGAATTTTACAAACCATGTCATGTACATCAAAAGAACGATTAGATAAGACGACGTGACTCTATAATTAAAATGAAAAAAAATGTAAGCAATTCGCGAATACATACGACTATTTTGAACCGGAATTTTAGCTCACCTGATATATCTGAATATGAAAATGGCAAGAAAGTTCACTTTTCCTTTTCTCTTGTCCAATTCGGCCATCAAGAGACGCGCGAATAGAAAAGCGCTGATGAAGAGGAACGTGTCTACTAAAAGAGTGTTGTTGACCATCAACGAATTTTCGACTCTGACGATCATCTAAAAATTTTTTTGCTGTAAAATTATGTATTCACTTGAAATAGAATTTGAATGATTTGTTCTTACGTCATCGTAGAACATAGTATTCATCACTGGTCCTCCTATGATGAACAATAATGTATGACCAGCTAATATTAACAACATGGATAAAGTTCGGATTCCAGCGATAGAATTTAAACCTATGTCATTTTGTTGTTTGGTGCTGAATATTTTTTTAAGATTTTCAGTGATCGAAAAAGATAATATCACTGATTCAACGATGGTTTTTTCCTTTTTGTCTGCATTATTTCGTATGTAAAAGTACAAATGGTAAACAGTGCAGGAAATCAAAATTATAGTAAATCCTATTAAGAATGAGCTGTAATATGAAATGTATTATTTAAATATGTATTGATTGAAATTGTTAGTAAAAAAATAATTGATTTACCCAAAAACTACATCTAAAACTTCGACTTCGAACGGTTTGTTCGTGTAACAATTTTCCCGCGACACTCTGGCTTTTCCACCATTTCCAGAGCTCGTAAGAAGATTCGAGATAAAATCTTGAACTTGTTCAGAAGAACAAGAAGACGGAACACACACAGCCCAATGAATATCTTCTCTGGGACCGAGCCTCTGCAATTCCAAAAAAATATCTCAACACTTTTTCCAAAGAACTCAAATTTTGACATTTCTAACAAACATTACCGCGGACACGTTGTCATTTTTTCCATCGCCAATCGATTTTTTGTTGAAGTGAACGTTAGCCAAACAATATTGACCGACTACATGTGTGTTTTCTGTTTCGTCTCCAACACTGATGCATTCGTCGAAATTCCCCAATTGAAAGGTGGCACCCCATAATAAGCCATTAGGTGATTTTGCAGAGGCATCGTACACTGAAATCGAACTTCTTTTATTGACAAAATTGGAAAAAGTGTGTAGTATTGACATTTGAATGTCGAGTGTTCTAATATTATAATAAAAGTATGTTTGTTTAATATTATATCTTTATAATTGACGTTGATGGATATATGTTAGATTGTGAACCTTTTTATAAAGTGCACGTTTTAAATGTAAATCACTTTTTTAATATTAAAAAAAAAATTGAATTTCATTTATTTATTGAGTCATAAATAAATCGGTGAATATTTGATTTTATTACAGTGTAAATTAATGATACAATATCATAGCAATACTCGGAAACACTTTTTTCATAATAAATTCGAGGCCCTATTTTCAAATTTCAATCTCAAGGTAAGTATCATGAAATACTCATCGATATTACAAAAAAATAAGGATCATGTCGATGTCGGATTCATACGCACGTGTTCTTCAAGTTTATAGCAATTACAAGTAATAATTCTTTTTGAGGTCATGCATTCTTAAAACTGAACTACAAGTGTAATATTGAATTTAACCATTTTTGAGGTCTTGATGTATCTAATTTCAAAAATTTAACTTTGGACATAATTATCTTAATTATTTTTTATCTTTTCGATTACTATACAAAATTAGTCCAATAACTTTGGAAAAAAATACCGATTGATCGATTTGTTAAATATATTACAAAATTTTTCTTAAAAAATGTTTGCATATAATCAATATAATAATTTTTAATTGCTCGAACAGCCGTTGGAAAACGTGCGAGACGTATGAGTTTTGTACAGAGTAAATGAAAATTACTGGATTTTTTTTATCCTTTCTGTCAGTTCTCCAAACAAGATAAATAAATCAATATTTTCGGTGAATAATTATAAAAACATGCGAGTAAAAGATTTGTTATTCTATTGATTAAATGTTTGTTTTCCTTAATAGATTGCAAATACGTGAAAATTATACAATTCGCGTTAAGCTTAACTTCCGTATATATACTATTTCAAGGTTTACACGTAGAATTGAACCGTTTTACATAACTGCATTGAGTTTACGGATTGGTATGCGAATAAGCGAATTTATGGCCTTTTCTGTCCCACTATAATTATTTCGGTAGGGCATTAGTTCAGAAGAATGAAAAAATGTATGGTGAAATTGCATAATGATGTGCTCACAAAAAAATTAATGTCATAGTTTTATTATAAATGATACAATTTTTCGAATTTTATTATGAATGTTTGAAAGTATAGGTATAGGTACATCATTATTGACTGTAGTAATATTTTTTGATGACGCAATCATTTCTACTTTGCTATTATTGATAAGAACAAAATAGTTCTATTTTGAAATATAAAAAAATCTTCAGCTGCAAAACATTAATGGATTAGCTTTGAACCAAATTTTTTTTATAAAATAATTAAATTAACCATTGCAAAAAGGTTCAAGGTTCGTAATGTGAAAATGTTCAGCCGATCTATTAACCGTCAGTATACATAATCTCGTTAACTATTTTAATAGCCATAGTCGTTTGCCTTGATAGTTTTCAAATATTATATATATATTTCTATGATCCCATAAAAATAGTGATAGGATTTATAATTTTGAAACAATTAGCATTTTTCTATTCAAATTTATCTATTGCGAACAACGATTTTGTGAATTTCATTCGATTAATTTTTGACGAAAACAAAATATGAATTATTCGAAAAACATACAAAATAAAATCTTCAGTTTTATCATAATGATGACGAAAAATCAACATAACGAAGACACGTAAATTTGTCCACAGCAAACATGATTATACCAAAAAAAAAAACTGCACGAAAAACGTTTATAATATAAAAATTCTTAAGATTTGAAATTAAGTTTTAATCTTTATCTATCTATCTATCTATCTATACTATTATAAAACCGAAAGTTTCTTTATCTGTCGGTCGGTCGGTCTGCCCCGC
>JAOXNN020000027.1:5842293-5868172 GCA_028571205.2 Hydropsyche betteni | reverse complement strand
CCGAAGGGCCCACCCTGAGAGCCCGCAGGGCGATCTAGCGTTTCGAAAAGGCGAAGCCTTTTCGAATACGCTAGTAAATATATACTAGCAAAGTGCCACAACATATGCTTTTAATTCTCTTATTCGTCATGAAAAAAATCACGGTACGTGTCCTAATTTCCAATTGAGCGATTAACCATTTGAAAATAAAATGCTATGAAGAGAATGTCGACTGATTTTATATTATAACAAAAATAATACGAATTAGTAGTTCTAAAACGGCTCATGATACTAATAATTGCATATATTAACCGGTCAATGTCGAATTACAATAAAACTGTACGCAGCCTCTAATAATTTTTTTTCCACATCATTGGGTAAGGTTAATTAAAAATTATAAGATAATTAATATCGTCAAATGTTAAATTAGACAATTTCCTAACGTTTTTTGCGATCGAATTTTTGCAACAGCTCACGTATACCGATAAAATTGAGGTGACAGAGAAAAAGTCTATCGAACACCTACGGTTGCAGCTCGTTAAGAATTCTAGATGTTAAATAAGGTCAAAGTAGTCATTTTTGTTGTAATAAAGATTTAGCATTCACTCCGTACATTGACGCATGGACATTGATTTCAAAAACCTCCACTTTCCATTACTACGCATATATTATATTTTCCGTTGTTACCAAAACTATTTTATTATATAAATAATTCCAATTTTGCGGATTGTATATGAAAATTTCACGTTAATGTTTGATAATCGTGTTTACTAGGTCATTGTCCGTAAAAGCGAATTCTAGTGAATGTCAAACGAATTGACATTTTACAAACATAAGTTGCAAAATATTATACTCTAGATACAATAATATGCAGTAAAATAAAAAAGGCTGATGACGAATATTTTATATATTATGTTATTCAATTTTCTATTTTCGTGCCTGAGGAAATACTGAAGTTAAATATTATTTGTACTTTTTTTATTGAATTCACATCAATAATCATGCGATTTTAGATATATGCTATTTTCCCATTCAACTTTATGTATACGTATTTATTATTCTCATTTTTACCATAAGTTAGTATTTTATTATACTATAAGCAGACCGGTTTTGTTATTTAATTATAAATTCCCCGAAAATGATTTTTTCTTAGTCGACTCCTCAATTTTTCAACTGGCATATATTATAACCGATAAATTGTAATTTTCGTTATAACAATAATTAAAAATTATTACAAAATTCCGATCGTATTGTCGAAACATTATTTTTAAACATTCGCAACTAGACTTTGAAATATTTATATTAAAAAATACATATAAATAAAACCTTTTATGATTCAATTACTTTGATAAACGGTTGTGTCTGCATTATGAATGATAAAAGAAACATTAAAATATTAATGTTCATAATTTATTAAAGTTTTTATATTAATAACATAAAAAATGATCGATCGATCAATCATCGATTTGTCAATATAAAGACCCCGAAATATAATATTTGAACAGTACTTAATATGTTAAAAATTTAAATCATATGATCAAGATTCAAATGATTTCAAATATCACATATTAATTGCCCAATTGTGCAAAAAATTACCCGTTATGATTCGCATTAATTCTTCGTATAATAAATGCTTATAATCGATCATAAAGTGACAAATAATTATTTTTTTTTACGTGCGAAATATTTTTGTTCAACTCAACATTATGTTCGTGAAGAAAACTATCAATTTAATCGATATAGTAAATACGACATTATTTGACAAATCAATATAACAGTTTGTAGATTATTTTAGAACCCAGAACCTGACGGAGGTAATAGCATTGAAGGAAATTATCGAATTTTAATTTAATGTTTTTTATTTGTTTAAAACAATATCGTGGGAACGAATTAACGAGTCAAGTACTCAAACATGCGTAGGTAAAATTATTTGATTTTTCAATTTAAGCAGTGTGAAAAAATTAAGTGATTGGTCTCACTCACTTTTTAATGCCCACTCTTTTCCTGAAAGCATCCCGCGCACCAATTGCAAACTTTGATTCTTGCATTTCGAATCCGCCAGACTTTCAATGGCTCTTTTCAACCCTAAAACATCACTGGATAGCACAGTAGACAATCCATAGTTCCTAGGAAACTCTAGTTTTTTCTCCAATTCAGAAATATTCAAAAACTTATGCCTGTTATACAAAGCTGACTCGGACAATACACTAGCTGGCTCCAACCCAAGAAGCACAGACAAAGGATCTTCTACGTTCGTTGGCAAATTAACAGGAGGAGGTCCTTCGGCCACAATCGCAATACTGCTATCTTTGAACGGTGTTTCCTCGTTGGTGACATCAATCCTTTGGCCACTGGTTGCAATCGCGTTCCAGATCAAGATCAAGATCAAGATCGGTCGAGCCATTGCTCTCGACGGACGTTGGTGGCCTAACTGATTGACAAGGAGTGAGGATCTGGTCGGTAGAATGGTCAGGTGGTTCTCTAGACGTTTTCCCCACCATTGCCCCACCTCCGTTGATGTTTGTTGTTGTTGATCTGTTGAAGGACCTGACGGAAATTTGCTCGGGGTGGTTGGGTTTGAAAATTGCCGATAATAAATTACAGTGATGTTTTTGCTGACATGTAATAAAATTATATAAAAAAGAGGATTTACTTGATGATTTCCAAATTAATTTTGAATTATGGATTTAAATTATAGGCGCGGATTAATCGAGCTTTTTTAGAATGATTTTGTTTTATTATAATATATCGAATACAACGAATAAGAATCATTCAAGGCAGGAACAAGTCAGAAAGAAAAAAAAAGTGCTCTCATGTTTGCACTAAATCATTAATACTTGACCGTAAAAGTTGATACATTTCAATAAAAAAAAAAAACTCGAAATCCTTCTAAACTAGTTTCAGTAATTAGAATCAAGTAGGATTTAAAATTTTTGGTAATTTTGCAAATCGTTCTATTTTTTTTCAATAATAATTATACCCACTAATAATTTTTTTTTTTTTAATTTGCGGTTTATCAATCAAAATGTAAAATATTCAAATTGAATGAACATAAATTTATTTTATATATGTATCAATGATTCACATAAACCACCTGATTTTTTATGAAATAAATGGCGAGGAGATCATCATCTCGTTGCAATTCACTTCCTCGTTATTTTGCAAGGAACAAGTTTCATATCTACTGATGCAAGTTGAATGGATTTTATATAATTACTTTTTGCGTAATAGAAAAAATTGCTACAATCATATTGTGATAGAAGTCATTGATTTAAATGGGTAATTTGCAGTTTCAGTGTCAAGCTTGAACTGTACCCAACGTTCGATCATTACGTATTACGAAATTTTAGAAAATTGAGTACTTTGTCAAATAATTTCACATGCAATGAGGTAATTCTAAAAATTCATAAGATTGAGTATAAATTCAACCTTCACTTTAGAAATTGTGTCGATCTTTGTTCGTATCGATTCATCCTTTAATTTAAAATATGCATTATTGCCGTTTGCATAATATTTCGCAGTTAATGACTCTTAATATTATATTGCACCAGACTTTCGTGAAATTTGTACAAATATTCAAACGTTTTATTACATTTTGTGAAAGGATGATGATTATGTGTCAATTCCGGGATGAGCAATGTGTGGAAACCACCGTCTGAAATTCTATCGAAAAGTCATTGTTTGATTTGTGGTGGTTTTTCGTTAGCGTTGACAATCTTCAAGGAAAATATACAATATAATATTAATTAGTTTAGCACTTAATAATCGATGTTTAATTTTTGATTTTCCTCATCTTTACGGTTACCGCACATGTGAAATTGACACAAGATTTGAATGAAAAAATGCTGAATTTCATCATTGATGATCTGTCATTTTAAATAATTAGCATTTGCAATGTTACAATTTCCAATTTCTTTATCCTTAACGGAAACTATGGACAATATTATATTTAATATCTTGTATTTTTATATCGTTAATTTTTTGAACTCTCTGTTATTTATAAATTTATAGATCATTAAAATTAAGTGGAAGGTGGTGTGGTCAATTGATGGCTATGATTGAAAGTTTTTTTTTTTTTATATTGTAACTTCTTAAAGTTATTTTCCCCATTAGTCTATTAAAAAAATGTATATTTTGATAATTATTATATCATGGAATTTGTTACGAAACATTAAAAGAAAGTAAAACTATTATATATAAAATTATTGTCTCGGATTTTTACCAAGTACTTACGAAGTATAACAATACATACCAAAACATACTTACATACATATTTATTAAACAAACCAAAACATTCATACAATTTTTCAAATATTAAATTTCTCATAAAATAGTATCGAAATAATTATATTGTAATAAATTAATCGATGTCAAATTATTTTCAATTTATAAATTTGAACGTTTTTTTCCCAAAAGGAAGCACGCAATCAATTTTTTTTTTATTGAAAAAGAAAGAGGTTAGCCGTGAAATTGTAACATGTTTGATAAATTCGAAGGAGCAAGATAGCGTGTGTAATAAAGAAAGAAATAATTTGGCAGGTGTTGCTTTGAAGTATCACGAACTATTTGACGGCTTGAAAAATTTTGCAATGGCTGAAAGAACAGATTGCGCAATCCTATAAAATATCGACCAGATTTATACTCGAATACGGATTATGAAATTTATTGCAATGGTTTCGTTCTATTGACATGGCGAAGTTTTAGATTTTTTTTGCATCATTGTGTACTTTCAGGTATGTACATGTGCAGATCTGAACTTTGAATTTCCTCATGGAAATATTATATTTGTTTAAATATTTATTATATAAAATAAACATTGAATTTCATTCAATATGAAGATGTGTTAATAATAGTCTTTGTCAAATATAAATAAATGAAACATACTTATTCAATAAGTTTTTATTCAGAAAAAATTGTATTTATGAAATTTATTTTATAATATATTATATTAAACACTCTGAAGTATATTAATTGAAATAATTGAAGACTTTTTTCATAGATATGTATCGATATTATGTTCAGTCAGTTTTTATTAACTTTATGTTCTAATAACAATAATTTACTTTGCACCCACAAAGGACCACTTTCAACTTTGTCTTCCTCCATATTGATCTTCGTTTGTCCATTCCCAACCTTCTAGTTCATCTTCACCACCTTGTTGTTCATTGTCGTCTTCGTGTTGACCTTCTTCGGCTGTCCAACGATCATCTGCTTCTATATTTTCAACATCACCTTCTATTTCTTCTTCTTCTTCTTCATATATGATTTCAGGATGTTCATCTGGTAATAAGTTTTCCATATTACCATCATCTTCAGGATACATCTCTTCTTGAAAATTATCGTCGTTTTCATATAGTTCTGATTGGTCAACTTCATCAACAACTTCTTCATTATTTTCTTCAATAGTTTCTTCAACGGTTTCCTCATTATCTTTTTGTTCTTCTTCAGGTTGAGTTTCAACGTTTTCCTCAGTTTTTTCTTCAGATTCTTCGCCTTCGCTTTTAGAGAACTTAATTTTGGAAATTATCTTTTTGGCATTCTGCATAGGGATGTCAAATAAAAGTGTCAATATAACAGACACGCATATGACAATTATCAATTCAGATACATCAACCTTAAATAAAGTTAAACTGTTATTGAAATTCAATGTAAGGAAATTAATAAAAATAATGAAATTAACTTACTACAGAATTCAAAGTGAATTCTGCTGGAGTTTTTTGTTTCCCAACATTATAGAAAAATACTAAAAATTGGCATAAATACATACAATATGAAATTCTGCTAATTATTACTAGTGGTTGGAAACACAATATTTTGTTTATTGGACCTGAAAATTTAATTAAAATTATTATTATTCAATTTACATATTTATATGTTAATATGCTTTTATTTTACCTCCGTTTCCTGTAAAGCAAGAAAATATAATCCAGCTGAGTGATAAGGCCCAAGCTACCGAAGCCAAAGCTGCATACTGTGCTGCTTCATTAACATCATATTGATAATCTCTCATAGCCATATGTGCTGGAGTATATAATGCCCATCCACCAAAATATATGCAACTTAACCAGCCAGGTACATACAAAAACTGTTACAAAAATATGAATTTTCAAACAATTAAAAAGATTAATTTATCATTATTTAATAGGTAAAAAAAACCTTAGACAGTGTAACATCTTTGCCAGTTTGTTGTAAGAGAACTCCTAATCCAATTCCAGCTAAATAAGGTGTTGCTCTATGTAGCGCCAAAGAGTAACACAAATTAGCAGTTCTATACAACTGACTTACTCTGTAAAGAATAATAATTTAAATTTTATACATTACCATTATCATAAATTAAATAAAAAAATCTTACGTAATTCCATGATAAATGACAAGAGATAGATGATCAGATATTGTAGCCGAATAACGCAACCATATAGCCATAGAATGAAGAACTCCCATAATTGGAAGTGCTAACGTTGGGCGTGCACGAAGTGCCCACACAGTCATCGGTGCTAGCCACCACAATTGCATATCCAAAGCTAATTGATGTGTATGAGTAGCACACTATGATTAAAGGTAAATTAAAGAAAAGATGTTAAATTTTCAAATAAGTGCTTATATTTAATATTGTGAAATTACCATATCTTCGAATTGGAAAAAGTTTTGGATGTAAAATAAATTTTGCCACATGTTTTCTCGGCAAAGTTCTGCATTTCGACTAACCACAGTTCCCCACTGCGGTCCACTTCCTAATTTGTCTGATATGAAAGCATACCAGAGTAAAACTGCTAAAAGAGCAGGTGTTAATCTGAAAAATATCTACAATGTTTTCAGCTTATCTAATGCTTTAGAATTTTTTTTTATGTGTCCGGTTTATACCCAGTATTTGGTGGTATTGGCGGATGTCTTTCGACACCCAGGAAGCACCTTGAGGAGGTTACCACCTTGCTCAAATATACTTTAAAATATAATATATATTTTTTTATTTTGGGTAATAATTTCAATATGATTGAAAAATGAAAGCATTGAAAATTAGAAAATTTTACCGGATATATCTAGCTATATATCTTCTTAACCAAGGAATTGTACCAGTTTTATCGAGATCTTGACTCATATGATATGCTGTTAAAACTCCACTTAAAATTAAAAATGTGTCAGTGTATATTAGACTTGCTCTTAAAGTTGCTGAAAATGGAGAATTAGATACCTGCAATTTAATTGATTGTCAAATATATGGATATAAAATTTTAGAAAGTATTTTGTAATTGGGGAGAATGTACTTCTGTCAAAAATCCTCTATTTGTGAAAGACATCATTCCAATAGGAATTAATTTGTGTGCTATATACAATGCTATTGTAGTCAACGCTCGGATTCCATGAATACATTCAATATCACCATCTTCGTTGGCTTCTGACAATAATTTACTAGTAGTTTGTTTTAATGAAAACGCTTTAACTAAAGAATTTTCATTACCTAAAAATAAATAATGAATACAAATACTATGGATTCTAACAATAAAACATAATTTATATTCAAAATCATTACCATCAGGCTCATTTCTTTCACCATTTTCATTTTCTTTTTCTTCATTTTCAGTTTGATTTTCTGCATTTTCATCTTCTTTCTGATCATTATCTGATTGACTATTTGAAAATATGTCTTTCACAGTAGCGTAGATTGTAACACTTATAACCAGCAGATAAAATATTCTAAAATTCATGAAGAAAAAATTAACGTATTTTTGTCATACAATTTAAAAATGTAAAAAGTTTTCAAATTAAATTACATAGAACCAATAGTCGGTATATCTAGCCACTTTTTCCATGAATAAACTTTTGCAGTATAACAATCAATAGGATCAACATCAATATGAAAACTGAGTCCCGAGGAATAATTATAATGTCGGAGAGCGTCCCTTATAACAAATTCAGCTTCATTTGCACCACATGCGGCTGGTAAACATACACCCCAATTGAAAGTTGTGAATCTTGGAATGAAATGTCCTGGCTGTGATGATAATGAAGATACAGTAAATATGCCAATAAATAGTTTTGCTCTTATGAAATTTTCGAATTTATTTCAAAAAAATACTTACATCATGATATGTACTCCTTATAAAGTTTCTTGATTGTGCAAAGTATACAGGCAAGCGAGAGTTTCCTGAAGATGCAGTCGATCTTACATCGATATGTGCTAAACAATAACGACCTGCTACTTTTACAAGAGAACCCGTCCTTAAACGAACACGTGCTCCAGCTGAAAGACATTCATCAAATTCACCTAATTGATGACCGTTTCCACGCAATATACCAGATGGAACTTTTGCTGTAGCGTCTAGCACTGAAAAGTGAATTCACAATTGAGTTGACATTTGATCTAGATGTTTTGTTCGTATAAAAATTTACATTGCATTAAAGAAAAATTAAGCAACATAAATATTTCAACTAACTTTCTAACGGCCACAGTTTTCCACCTCGTAATTGTCGTAATAGTATTTGGCCATGGCGTCTGCATTCAGGATTGTGTATTCGACTAAAGTTAGGTGCAAAAGTAGGAAAGAATGTGTAGAAATCTTCAAAGCTACTCTCTTTCATATTTTTTCTCAATATTACATCACTAGGTTTTTTCACTGAAATTTTTTTCTGAACATGATCAGCATGAGATGATTTGGTTTTGTCAGATTTTTCATGACTACTCGAATGCTGAACAGGTTTTTCTGATCGTTTATTAGTATCTTCTTTTGGTTTAGGCACTTCTTTGGGTTTTGGAGCTTCCTTTATTTTAGGAGCTTCATTAAGTTTGGGTGCTTCTTTTGGTTTTGGTGTTTCTTTAGGTTTGGGTGCTTCCTTGGGCTTTGGTATTTCTTTAGGCTTAGGTGCTTCTATAGATTTAGGAACTTCTTTGGGCTTAGGTATTTCCTTAGATGCAGATTTTAGTACATCTACAGATTTTACAGGTTCTTTAACTTTAGGAATATCTTTAGGTATAGGAACTTCTTTAGGTTTAACTACTTCTTTTGGTTTTACTAACTCCTTAGGTTTGGATGTTTCCTTTGATTTTGACTCTTCTTTAAGTTTTGATGATACTTCAGATTTTGATACTTGTTTGTCTTTATTATCGACTGATTCTTTTACTTTGGGCTGATCAACAATCTTGACATTTTTAGTTTCATCGCTTTTTTTCTGTACTATTTCTTTCGCATGAGTTATTTGATTTTGTGACTTAAGATTTTCCTTTTCCTGCGCTTTTGGTTTTGATATTAGTGAAGAGTCTTTGTTTTTAGAGATAGGTGATGACTTGGACGAAATTGGTGCTTTTGGAGTGACTTTTATAACAATTTCGTTATCCGTACTATCTTCATCACTATCGCTATCATCATCATCATCATCATCTTTATCGTCATCGTCATCATCACTATCATCATCATCCTCGGAATTTTCATCATCATCTTCATCATCATCCTCGGAATTTCCATCATCATCATCACTAACATCAGAATGTACGATTTTTTTCATTTTTAATGGTGGTTTTTTTATTAAAAACGTTGACTTTTTTGACGATATTTTACTCAAACTGACATGATCAGAATCATCTTCATCACTATCGTCATCTTCACTATCATCGTCAGTATCATCGTCGTCGTCGTCATCATCTTTACTGTAATTTTTGTCATCATCACTATCATCAGAATCAACATGTTGTTTAATGCTAGTTGTCTTCATCGAAATTTTTTTTTTTGATGCTATGTTGCTTATTTTGACATTTTTGGAATAATCTGTATCACTTTTATCATCGTCACTATCATCGTCATCATCATCATCGTCGTCACTATCATCAGAAACTACGGGTTTTTTGATGCTAATTGACGATTTTGTGGAAATTTGTTTTTTAGGTGCTATTTTGTTTGTTTTTACATTTTTGGAATCACCTATATCACTGTCATCATCGTCGTCGTCGTCGTCATCATCGTCATCATCATCGTCGTCATCGTCGTCATCGTCATCATCGTCGTCATCATCATCAACATCATCGTCATCATCAGATTCCATGTATTTTTTTCTTTTTTTACCATTCACGTCACTATCGCTATTATCATCTTCACTATCATCATCGTCATCGTCGTCGTCTGTTTTATCTTCATCACTGTCATCATTTGATCCTATGCCCGAATCATTGTCGTCGTCGTCTTCGTCGTCGTCATCGTCATCGTCACCATCACTATCATCCGTATCTGTCACATCTGTATCCGTATCACTGGCGTCGTCGTCCGTATCTTCGTCATCAATTTTATTCAACTTTAAACTCAAAGTTTGCTTAACAGTAGAGAGCGGACTCCTTTTCAACTCGGGCTTCAAAGAAGCCTCCACCTTCGACTTGGCAACCACCGTCGAGCCTCCCACATCCGAAGACGGACCCTTACCAGGCAGATCCCTGATACGGAACGCGTGGGCGACGCCAGCGCACAGGATGAAGCAACAGACGGCGACGGCCGTTAAGCGTTTCGTCGCGGTCATCTTCCGGCAGGGTCAGACCAGCATCTCAACGGGCAACAACGGCCGCCGCGCCTACTCCAGCCGGAGGTGGCCAAAGCCTCCGGGCTTCATCGGCACCCTTCCGCCGGCTGGTTTAGTGTGCGATGGTGCCTCCGCCGTTCGAGTTCTTCACGTCCCGGCCATGCGAGTGCACTGTGTGTCAATTTGGCTCCGATGTTGGACGAGCGCCGCCTGTGGCACGCGTCCAAATGCCAAGTTTTTATTTAGCAGCAGCTGCTAGAGGTGGTCTCGCGAAGAGAAGCTCCCGCTCTTCCCATGGGCGATTAGCAACTCGGTTGATATCGATCTAGCCTGAGACGATCCCATTCCCGAAGACAATGCTGCTCTTGAACCCACATCTTTGGTTGCGGCTATTTTTAGGCTTATCTGCTTTCTAAATATTACCGTCATCTTCAACTTGTTGAATGCTTATATAAATAGTGCAACTGAGTTACAATTCATCAAGTTCTCTTAAAAAATCACACTATTAATGTCCGCGGGACATGTGTGGCCCAATTGAAGGTTTTGATTGTCCCTTTCGAGGTTTTCATCTGTATACGTTTTGCACTTTGAAAAAATGTAAAAAACTACCGTATTATTATTAAATTTTACAATGTTTATATGTAGCCCTATAAAGACATGCATTGGTTATTTTTTTGAACCGTGTAAAAAGAGTTTTGGGGACACTATAAATATTTTCAAAACAATCATGCCATTAATTAAAGAGCGCGCAATAAAACCTTGCACATGACATGTTAGATTTTCAATAAAAAAATCATATATTTGTTTTAGAAACAAGATATTTTCGCAATACTCATATTTTATTTTCGTCAATGATGCAATTCGATATCAAACAAAATAAACCGATAAAAAAAAAAACGAAACTTCCATTATAATAATTCAATCCATTTTGTAAGAAATGTAAGTGGGCCATCGAATTTATTTCTCGAGTTTGAATCGAGCGACTATTTTTGCTGGTGGCAAGAGACAAAAAATGATATATAACATATCCGTTGTAAAATTACGGAACACTTTGTCGGATTATCGGATTAATGGATCGCTTTGTTTACCGGGGCATTAGCCTAGATTAGTGCTAGTCTATTTACGCACAGCGTTTGACGAACGCTTTGGGGCAGGTCAGTAAGTCATTCCGACAGAACGTACGTGTCTTCGGCGAAATGTATTTTTTTATCGTTTGAATGATGGAAAATTCGGTTTTTAATGAAAATCAAATGGTAATTGAAAAAAAAAATGATGGGTGGTACTCTCTAGCGCGTTGTAAGTCATTGTTGATTTTTTAAGTTGTTTCAAAATTTGGGAATATCCGAGTTTTCGTTAATTTTCTAATTGTAAATTTTGAATTGAAGATTTGCATTTTAATATTATAAAACATATATAATAATTATTATTATTATGATTATGATGACAAGATTGGTTTTGGTTTGCACAATGGTATAAAAAGTTTTTCGTGATACCAGAAAAAACTCTTCTGCATTTCTTTTTATTAGTCATTAATATCATGAAAAAAATGTAAATCGTTTAATTTTTTATGACGATTTAACTGATAATTATTATACAATAAAATGAATTCAAAATTATTCGAATTACCTTATAAGAAGAAAAAGAAATTCCCGGCTTAGAATTTAATTTTTCATACGAATCAGACAAATATGCAAAAAGTATGTATACTCATTCGAATTACTGTAATTCACTGGGTTTCCTGTGGTTTCAATTAACAGATGTTGCAAAACAATACAATCCGTTTTTTCTCATTGACGACAATCGTTTTGTCTTTTAAATGGTGCGTTTGTGATAATGACTGATTTTTTCACAATTGCATAATATCTGCGATTATACATGAGGTCAATATAAATTTTCGAAGTATTTAAACGGTCAATCAACGCCATTCTAAGTTTAGTCGTGTTTTGAATCTTTCCCGACAATGTCTATCAAGATATTTTTGTTTGCATTAAAATTGACAACAGTTTTGTCAGTAAATCAATATAATCATTATACGAGTCAAAGTTTCGAAATATGCAAAAATAGTTCGCGATTTGAAGACTCGTTGAATCAGGAGTTAAAGAGTCATGATATTCTACATCGATGGCACGAAAAAAATATTTTCGAACTATGGAAAGATTTTCCTAAAATTTTCATTCCAAAAGAAAATATTAGTGAAAAATGTGCTGCTGACGTTGATAAATTATTAAGCGGTGTCGAAAATTTGAATTTGTGGGCGTTAAAAAGTGAGTTTGAATTAAATTAACGAAAGTGAAATTTTTTTTTATTTTGTAAGAAAACATTTGAATAATTTAATAATGCATCATTTAATTATCGAAAATAGTGCTTGATGCATCGGCAAAGCTTCCATCAGGAATATTAAGTGGAAATGCTAATCAATATGGAGATTTCGATCAATGTTTGAGCATTAGAAATCCGGTCCGTGGAAAATATTGTCTTGCATCTTTGGATCTTTCATTAAAAACTAACGGTGATGCCATTTTGAATGAGTTGGACTTTTTGATTCACTCTTATCATTCGGTAGCAAGCAATAGTACAGATGTAAGTACGAAAGTGGTTTTGAATGTTCATTTTTTGCAAACATTTTAGTTTTTTTATATATAGCCAGGTCACAGAGTGCCTAGAACTTCAAGTATTCTGTGGGGAGTTTGTTTTCCAGAATCATGTACGGGTAAAGAGCTCCAAAGTACAATGGAGAAATCATTGGCTCACTATCAGATTCGGACTTTGATAGATGATGACTTATGTGTGACATCAGTTTCTGAAAATAGTTATTCAATAGGAAAATTTTTTGCAATGTGAGCTTTTTTTTCTTTGAAAAATTTTGATCTTTAATTGATTTTGATAAATATTTTTCAGAATATTTTTTATCACAATATTATCACTCAATTTTTTTGGAACTATCCTTAATTTGAGCAAAGATGATGCCGAAATACACTTGACATTGAAATTAATTTCACAATTTTCCTTGAAAAACAATATGAATAAATTTTTGGATACTTCTTCAAAAGAATACATTACTGGTTTGGATGGAATTAGGGCGTTGAATGCTTTAGGTTTATACACAGCTCATAAAACGTTTACATTGTTTTATAATCCATATGTGAACAAAACTAGAATGATTGAAGTAAGTCTTGAGTGGTAAAACAATCAGTATTCAATTCATTATATTCATTATAATTTCAATACAGTTACTCAGCAAACCATGGAGCATTACGGGACGAAACGCTATTGTTTATACAGATTCTTTTTTGTTAATCAGTGGATTTTTAACAGCAAGAAGTTTCCTAAAAGATTTAGAAAAGGATAATAGTATACAATTTTTGAAGAAATTCATTAATCGATTATTTAGGTACTTAAAATATATTATATTTGAATATCATTGCTTATATAAGATTAAGAAAAATTTCATTAATTGATTTCTAGACTGGTTCCAGTATTATTAACGGTAATATTATTTAGTACATATATTCTTCCTGATATGAGCAAAGGACCTCAAGCAGGTATTGTGATAAACGAACATTCCAGACTTTGTAAAAAGTACATGTGGAGAAATTTCCTATTTATACACAACTTTTTTGGGTTTGAGAATATGGTAGATTTTATTTAACCTTGTCAATATGCACAGGAAAGTTCCTTTTCTTTAAAAATTATGATTTCAGTGTTTGACTCATACCCATCAGTTGGGTATTGATATGCAATTATTTTTAATGACTCCTTTAGCTGTTTCAATTTTATGGTATTTAAGAAACAAAGGTGTATACTTATTAACAGCTTTGGCTGCGTATTCTACATTTCTACGCTTTTCAGCAATAATTACAAAGAAGTTGTCGTTGGCTGTTTATACTGGTATGCCGTAAGTATATTGATATTAATTATTTCAATAAAGTGATATAATTTAAAACTCAAATGGAAAAATTATTTTCAGAGTATATAAATTTTTTGATTCAGCAAATTATTCATACATTCTACCGAGTCACAGATCTACAATTTACATTATGGGAATTTTGTTAGCATATTTTATGATTCAGAAAGAGAATAAATTTTATATATCAAAAGTAAGTGTTTTTCTAAATATTAATTTTGGCAGGAAATATTCAAAAACATTAGATTTTATAGATTCAAGTCGGCTTCGGATGGATCTTAGCGACCAGTTTAGGTTTGTTAGCCCTTATAGGAACATGGCATATAACAGCATTAAATTATGAATACAATGAAATAGTAGCAGCTTATTATGGTGCATTTGAACCTGTTTTATGGGGATCTTTCATAGCGTGGACCATATGGGCTTGTAATAATAACTACGGAGGTATTATAGGAAATTTATTTAAAACATTAATATTGTTTAATTATCCAAAAAATACGTTTTAGGTAAATATAACGATTTCTTATCATGTAGAGGATTTAGAATTTTCACAAAAATTTCATATGGAGTATATTTGACTCAATTTCCTGTATTTTTCTATAATATTGGTACTCGGAGACACGTAGACTATTACACGATGTTTGCTTTGGTTAGTACTTCTTTGCATAAGCCTTCAGTCAATGATAATTATTAATTTGTAGAAACTCATTATTATAAATGATCATATTTTCAGATTAATATACCAGAATTATTCTTAGTACTAGCAGTATCGTTTGCAATGACTATATTAGTTGAAATGCCGTTGAGTAATATTAATAAAATTTTATTTTAAAAATTACAACAATACAATGTGAAAAAAAACTAAATAAATAAAAAATAATTAATAATTTTATTTATGTTTGAGAATATGTTTCAACCATTTTTTTCTTTGTTTCTCGTTAATGGATCTTTGATGCTTTTAAGATATTATATTTCAGTATAATTGCAATTTTAGTTCAAAACAAATTATAATATAAGCTATTAAATATTGTCTATCCTATCTGAAAACTCTTCATATTTTTATTAAATTAAAAATATTTAATTAAATAATTGTAAACGTAGAACAAAATCAAAATATTCTTTTTTGACTATAACTCGATTTTGATTATTTTTGTAATTTGTAAGTCTTTTTTAATGCTGCCATTAATTGCTATTTTTTTTAATATTTTAAATCCAGTTTCATAGTTTTTAACACATTATCAATAAGATAAACATAGTCATATTTGAATGATTTATAATAAGTAACCTGAACGATAAAATAATATAAATAAGAATGCCTCTAAAAAAGTTGTTATATTGTTGAGTATTTATAGCATTTATGAAGTATCCATTCAAATTGGCTGCTAATGACAAATAAATTAATACATCTTCCACATCTTAAATCAAATTGAATAGTGTATTTCATTATAATATAATATATGGATCTTACCTGCAGAATAACAATATTGGATTTATGAACGATTTGCCATTGGAAACATTTTTCAATAAATAAAAACATCTAATCTGTTTTGAAAATTTTAAACCTTTTTTAAATTTTATTAAAAAATACTTTTTGGTTCGTTTTTCATTTTTCAAAAAAATCGATATATAATACACGTATAATACTTACATGGTCAAATTTTTCTTCAATTTCATCATCAAACTACATATGTGGATAGTGAATTCCTTGTCATTTTAACTGGAATTCTATTTGGAAATTCAATTGAAAATACAAAACAAATAATCCTTTAGTTAGCAAAAGAAAATTACAACTTTATAAATTAAAATTTTTATTTTAAAATATAGGTAATTTGTTTAAAACATAAAATTATGGCACGTGAACATATTATATTTACAAAACCCTATAATAAATATTAACTAGAAATTTTCAAACTCAGATCGATTAACTTAGAATTTTCATTCAAGTATTTAGCTAGAGCAACGGTGGGCGGCAAACAACCATTTCCAACAACATCTTGAGATTCTATAAAACCTGGCTTGCATGCGCATTCAGCATCAGTAGAATTTGCACCATGTTTAGGCACTAGCCATTGACCGTCTTTGCAAGGGCCTTTGGTATAAAGCATGTGGCACATATCACCCAC
The DNA here is from genome assembly GCA_028571205.2 of Hydropsyche betteni. Classification (NCBI taxonomy): domain Eukaryota; kingdom Metazoa; phylum Arthropoda; class Insecta; order Trichoptera; family Hydropsychidae; genus Hydropsyche; species Hydropsyche betteni. The sequence goes on along the minus strand of JAOXNN020000027.1, from coordinate 5,851,669 downwards.
AATTCTGTTATAGGGCATACTCTTGCAATGGGAATCGGACATATCTTCGGTGGTGCAACCATTAGGTTTTTCAATGGACAAAGCGTCGGCGCAACCACAGATCCCATTAAAGGCTATTCCGTCTATAGAAGGACGTGCTTCGAAATCGAAGATGACAACTTGGCCAGCTTTACAAGGACCCTGTGATCCTATTTTGTAGCAACGTTTTTCGTCTGGGAAGTAAAGTCTGGAGCGACGACATGGTAACGGTACGCATCTTGAAGGTGGTGCAAATAATTCTTTAGAACCGCATGGACCTCTCGTGTAAAGTCTATAGCAAGAATTGTCGTTCCAAAGTGCATAATTGGATTTGCATGTACATTTGGCTTTGTTGGGTGAATCTGATGATAAAATAAAACGATGTCCTGTATTACATGGACCGATAGAACCTGAAAAATCGATATTCAAATCAATAAATTATCATGATTATATGATTATTAATTTAAAAAAAAAAACCTATTTCATAACAGCTTTTAGTGACATGATAATAATGAGGCAATTCAGGACTACATCCACATTTACCACCTGGCAAAAACAACTCCCCGGGTCTGCAAGGTCCTTTCGTATAATGATCGAAGCATTTGCTAGATTCTTCTTCCCAAGAATAATCACCGTTGACGTCGCACTGAAATATCGAAAATTCAAATCAACGCACACCTAGCATTTTGGTATTTCCGAGAACGAATACTATAATTGGCTTTCTCCTTCCTATGCACCGCCTTTTCAGACGGTGTTTGAATAACAATTATCATTTTGGTGCAGGATTCGTGCACGAGTATTCAACATTGGCCAAGCGGCAATATCAATGTCACGAACGTGATGACACAATGGTGGGTCAACGAGTTGCGCAACGGAACGAGTCAGCTTTTTTCGAAATATGCTTTTGAATAGGTTCTTTTGCGTGATGAATTATCGAAATAATCACCGTCATATTACTGATAAATTATTTTTCCGTATAAGGAATTTTAACGATTCAATAGTACACGATTAGTATTATAATTTACTGACTGCTTCATTTATATCTTAACTTCAATTAAAGTAACAGAATATGATGATTTTGATATAAAGTACTTACTGTACAATTAGCTATAGAATCTGCACCCATATTTATCAATTGTCCAAAAGGGCAAGGGCCTTTACTTAACCTTCTATAGCATCTTCCATCGTTCGGCCAAAATATTTGTGTAGGATCAGGACATGATGTTGGTTTCAAGCATTTTCCAAGCTTGTATCTAAAATAAAATGTTTTAAAAATCTATCCAGCTTAATCAAAACAGTGTTTATGTGATTAATACTTACTCGATTCCTTGTTTTGTTGGATTCGGAGCAAAATATTCTCCAGAAGTACAAGGACCCTTAGTGTACATAGGATAGCAAATATTTGAGTTAGTTGTTCGTAATGTTTTCGGCGGACAACGACAAGTAGCACCAGAATTGCTACCGACAATTGCGGGGGTCAATTCCATAGTTGCTGGACATGGATAACCCATCTATCAAGACGAGAGAAATCTTTAACTGATTCATTAAAATGCAGAATTAAGATTGCTTTTTCGTATAGTGAAGAAATTTACAGTTGTTTTATGCATTCGATGACATATAACAGTATGACAAAATACCTTTTTTTTTGTAGCAGAAAAAACTTTCGATTATTCAACATCTCGCGGTGCTTGTTTTTTTTTATAATAGCCTGAATTATTCATGATGTGAAAATTGTGACCGATTTCTTTCGTATTATTGCCGACTCACTACTTATGTTCTAATAACGTACTTTTTATTTCGTACGATTGTGATAATTAAAAGTAATTAAGATCAATTTAGGTTTATATAGAATATTATATAAACGGTAGTTTCCGTGTGAAAGTTTATATATTAGCGAAAATACGAATTCGAATCACGATCAAAGACCGGCGATAGCCGTATTCGTAGAACGAATTCGTTCAATATTGTTATTATGAACATTGTTTAGTCATCATCATCATCATCATTATATATATATATATATATAGCCTACATAATAACAAAGCCTTCCAATTTATCATATTATCGGAAGCAATGCGAAGATGATGGTAAATTTAAATGAATTAATTTTTTGTTGTTTAACTTCAACGATCGAAAAAACCAAATCGTTCACCGAGCAGTTTTTAATAAACCGTTATATTTGTACTGCAAAAAGAAGCAATGTTATGAATGAATTAACCATTCGATGAATCAATCGGCACGCGAAGGTGAACCGATTATTACGAAATTTCGAATAATGCAAAGAAAAAACTGCAATGATTCAACGTTTTCTCTTGAACATTCAATGTTGTGTTGCGAAAAACGAACACCGTGACGGTTGCTGAAACCGCACGAGATCCATAACCCAGTTTCAGTACTAATTGTTAAACCATTGCTCACCTTAAATATTTTGTAGCATTTTCCATCCGGGGGCCAATAGAGCATTTGCCATCCTCTCGGCAAAAGGGCACAAGGGTTCAGGATGGGGTCAGCCCAAGGAGGAGCGACGACAGCTCCGAAATTCGAATTGAATAACGACACGAGTAAAAATGCGAAATGAATTATCATTTTCGAATGTTTTTTTCGATGTCGATCGAATCACTTTTGGTTGTTATCGATGTGTTCTCAACATGGCCACTTTTCACGAAGGTTTTGTCGTAATTAATGGACTAGGAGTGCTGCTTTTGTCAACTTTCGATCCGAGCGAAAGTTATGTAAAGACTGACATTTGGAAAAGATGTTACATCCTAGAATAGATAAAGATAATTTATACCTAGAAATTCTGAAATGGCATACGATAGGTTTTATAGTCGAAGAACAGGTAAAAAGGTTTGTGTTTTTTTTTGTTGAAAAAAATGATAATGCGACTATTAAAAATGAACCAGGTACATTTTTATATAAGAATTTATAAAAATCTGAAAATTTTAAGAATTTTACTAGGATATTTTTTTCTGTGATTTTCATTATTTTGAAAATGATTTTTTTCCAAAACAAATTTACAATAAATCAAAATGATTGTTTTAATTTTATCAAATCAATATATTCTTATAATAGTATTGATTGATAATCTTTAATAACTTAAGTGTCACAAAATTGTTTTGATTCATTTTACAGTATTACATTGATATAAAATAACATTATAGATAATTTCGAAAATCACAACGAATACATAATGTGAGATATGTCTTATCTATAATAACATACAATCACAGACTATGCAGAGGGGAAATCATTTTTCCGAAACATTCACGTTATACTACAGTTAACCCCCTTAACATTTTGATTTTTCTTTTTTTTTACATTTTTACGTGTCAATTGCTAGTTTCGAATACATTTAAAACAAATTTTAAAAAAATGACGTTATAGAGAGGATGCCGCAAACGTTATACGCAAGAACGTTATAGGGGGCTTAACTGTACTATCACAATAACAAAAACACAACCCGAAAACCGATTCCACAAAAAATTCAAACCGTAACCGGCCCAGCGTCCGAATTCAAATCTGACATGACACCCCGCGCGCGACGGCCGTAACACCGCCGACCGCGACCCGATCCGAAAACGACTGAAGCCTCCATTTCGTCCAACCCGCAAAGTCGAACCTCTCGTTCCAGGGCCGGCTTTCCCCCCCACGCCGGGCGTTTCGTCCGCCGGCGCCATTGTCGGGGGGGGTTATGCAACCGCCAAAGTGTTGCCACACCGCGGCGTTTTCAAGGTGGCCGCCATGTGAAAACGGTGTTCTCTCGGCGCCAAAGATCGGCGCCTTACGAAATCCGGCGCGATGTGCTGTATGGCGTTTCGAAAACTCGCCGCCAGATTCGGCGGATATCCGACGGCGATTGATTCGAAAACGTAATCGCGCGTCGGTCGGAAGAAATGTTGCGTTTTTTTTTCGTGCCCGTGGCGAATTCTTCTTGTGAATTTGTAGTATTTTTTTGTTTTGCGTTGTAGTTTGTATTGTTTTTATTCGATTTTGTAATTGAGTTTGGTGGTATTGTGTGTTTTTTTATATAATAGTTTGTATAGGCGGGATGGTAGGCTTCCATAGTAAAATGATCATTTTTTTCAAAATCACAGATTAAAATGTTTATAAGTAAATTTATTTTATAGTTAGTTAAAATATCCAATAAGGTTAACAGTAAATACAAATAAAAAATATCACTGTCTTACAAGTATTACAAGTATTGACAGCTCTAAAATATCTCGAATTTTTTTTAATTAATAATTTTTGATTTTGTAGCCTTAAAAAGCGTATAAGTTTTTTTTCATAATCGATCAAGATATAGACCCTAAAAACCAGTAAAGTACTAGTAAAACTAGAACGTATGGTAACCCTTAGTGGGTAAGAAAACTATTTAGTTTCCTTATTATATTTCAATATTAAAAAATAATAATAATATATAAATTCTCGAAAAGATAAAATTTTAATCTAGTATTTTTATTAAATTCTAATACGTATTTCTTAATTTTTTCTTATTTTGCAACAGTATTTTTTGTGTGTCTGATATGAAAATGTTATCTATAATACATCAATCAATTTTTAGATCTTATTTGTCTTTTCTGATAAATTAATCTTGATTGAAGTTTAATATGAAAATCGTAGCATCATTGAACTGATTGTTTAAATATTTTTATTTTTGCATTTAACATTGATATTTGTTAAAATATTTTGAAACATGAATAAATATTCGAATAAGTTGCAACAGAAAATTTTAATCTTTCGAAAATTATTTTCCCATCAAAAAACATTTAACATATCAAATCTCATTAAAATTCTTAAAAAGATTACCTTAATTCAAAACTCACAACATATTAGGTTAATAATACATGGAAATTTCCACAAAAGATTCCAGCATCGTTTTCAACATACAATAAATCACTTTCGTTTTCTTTTACTACGCATAGCGTTTATAATCTCTTATGAAACATTATACAGTTGAAAACGCAACTATTGAAACATATTATCAAATGTATGGCTTAACGAAATTCTTCACGATAATTAATTTTCGTGGTGTTAAAAAGTGAAAACAATATTGCAACATTTTACGTGACTTTAGACTAATTACCGCTGTCGTCGGTGCTATTAGTTTTGAAAATGAAAATAAATCATAGTTTTGAAAATGAGATCAAGATGCCAATAAGAAATCAATCAAATCTAATCCAAGGTAGATAAAAAATCCTGTTAGCCAGTTTCAAGTGTGTGATAAAGTTTTTAAATGCAAGGTGAAAGTTATATAATTTATATTAACGAACCAGTTCGATTAAAATAAACATTTTGATTTCTAAATAATTTTATATGGAGTGTTTGCGTTAATGGTTCGAAAAATATAGAAATATATCAAATATACGATACCTATTCATAAGAATTTAAATTTATGAGTGGCCCAAAAATTCGGCTATTGAAATTATATAAAAAAATAAGATGTAAAAAAAATCCTAGGAAATTATTGATTGAAAATAATGTTTTTAAAAATAAACTCTTTGGTATTGTAGATATTGTTTTATCTTTGCAATTTTTTCTTCGAATTTTAAATTAATTGATGGAAATTTTGATGACTTATAAAAATTTGAAGATAAGAATTAAAAAAATTCAGCAACGTAAAGAAGCTACCCAAAACAACATTTTCCTTTTTTGATTTTATGAACATTCAAAACAAATTACAAATCTTAATTTATATGATTTTAAAATTCGATAAAAAAAAACAACATCAACAATAAACTCCGACTTTCAACATCAAAATTTTACACACGAAAATCATCGGCAGAATGATGTTATTCATCACCACGAATATTTTCAACAAATCATTCATTAAAACATAACCAGTCAACGCCCACATTCGTCACGTCAATTCCATCATCCATTTTATTCAAATTTCCTATAACACATCTTTAGACATAAACACGAGGTAAGAGTGTTATAATTGATCGTATCTCAAATTTTTTTCTATCCGATCGTGTCTCGTAATACAAAACCGGTCTAGCAATTATGATGTACGCGAAAACTTGCTCGTAAGAGAACACCATTATTATTACACAGGCTGTAACATTTGTTATTGATAGCGCTTTGTGTCAGTTGTGCAATTCGGAAACCCAAGAACGACTTCCTGAAAGATGAGCAAGAATCTGCGGTTTCTTCGATTGAGGATTTTATATTATATGTCGCCCAGAAGTTGAATATAACGCTTTCTAAATTGTTAGTGTCAAATTGATATTTTCTTAAGAAAACACGCTTTTTTGATATGCACATAATTTAAACGAAGCTACCGTTGTCGATTTGAACTTTCGCCTAGTGGCATTCAATGGACAAAGGTTTCGGACGAGAAATTTTCGTGACATCGGTAATTTTATGAATGTGTCGTTTTTTTAAAGGTCTGACTACGAAAATTTATCGATAAACATTTATTAAAGATGTCTTATGTTTTGAAGATAGTTTTTTTTATAATATTTGTAATTTACAATGTGGTCAATATTTGTTTGAAAATTAAAACATATTTCGTAAAACAAAGATGAAATGTCGAAAAATTTGACGGATTTTATCATTTCAATACGCAAACTAATGTTTTTATTAGTCATTTCATATTTTTAATGCCTGCCTTATATGCACAAACAACTTTTTTCATTGCCCACTACAAATGAAATTATGCTCAATACGAGATTCTTTAATTCACTAGAAATAATGCACATCATGTACATATTATTCTAATGCACAAGTAATTTGTTTTAAGGCACAATCTATTATTTTTTCAATGCACAATTAAATTGCACCCATCAAAAATACGAGTTAACGGTTTTGCAATACTATACGATTTTTCCAGACAAGTAGCGTAAATAACTTCCTTCGAAAAACATATAAAACATACAAAGCAATCGAAGACTTTCAAACTACAATTACTGAGAAAGATTTCTTACAGAATTGCATTGAATCGATATCGATGCAGAATGCAAGTTGCAAGTGCTGCACACTCTTGACCTTTCACTTTCACATATTATAGATTATGCGCACACCATAACGCAATTGGAGTGTGCAATGTAGGAACAAATCATAATATGACCGACATGTTATATATAAATGAAACATATACTGCGGTTAGGGTTTCTACAGCCAGAATCATTATGTGAAAATGACGAACGGTGACTTTTGAACCGAGATATGTTGCCTGAAATAGAAACTTATTGAATAGCAAAATGGACAAGTTCAGATTTGAAAAACTAAAAAGTTTGAAATCCACATATAAAAAAAAGAATTTTTAAAGTAGATAGTCTTTATATTTTTTGAGGTATTGTTTTGATTTGAGGAATTGATCAAAATTTGTTTTTCGCAAGTTATATGATCTTTGTGCGGTTAGATTGAAGCGGTCGAAGTACGATTTCGGTAGAAAATCATTGAGTTATCTAATAACTGAAGTGTCGGAAATATTATGTCGGTTGTGTCATGATTGTACATTTCCTTATTAGATTGATAGGTTGGAAAGAAATTAAAAAAAAAATGTTTATCTACAAGAAGTGACCTATATTTGTACGAGATCGTTTTCGCGGTGACCTATTTTCTGGTTTGTGTATTTGGTTCATGGTGGTGTGCATTTCACGTACAGTAAAAATATGTTATATGGTAATTTTTAGAAATACCGTCGTGTTTTCTTCAGTCTAAATGCGTATAAAAATCAATACTTTAAGAGAGGTTGTGTAAAAATAGACACGTTCATTATATTATATTATATTATCTGCATTCAATATAGAATAATAAAAATATATTATTTGACCTTGAAAATAAAAAAATATCTATCAAATTTCCTTTACCTTTTAATTATTAATTAATATTAGATGAGATGAAATGAGTGAAAAATCTACAACGAGAACTTCTCAATTTAACAAAAAACGCTTCCCAGAAATTTGCGTAAATGACACTCGCACACACAACGCTAGCGCACAATCAGTGGAAATTGTATAATTAAACTAAATTAAAAGCGTTAATTCGATAGTTTTATAACCCCGATGATAGAACATACCTACATATGGAAAGTATCTATCTATGTGGGATACAATTAGGCACATTTTCAATAAATTGTTTAAATAACTGTTCATTTTCAACATTTTCACTGTCGCATAAAGTATTATCAAATGTGAAAATGTCTTCCTCCGACAAAATTATCACATTATCGTAATTAGAAACAAAGCTTTCGTTATTTTAATAATTTTTCATTTTAAAGTTTACTGCTCACTTCTTTTATAATTATCACTAAATCAGAGTTTAAATTAAAACAGAAATCGTGGATTATTTGCTAGCGATGGTGTTTGCCACTCTAGCTGTGTGCTGGCATCATACGCGCCAGTGTCATTTGCGTAAATGTCTGGAGACAGGCGTTGAAGTTATTAATTTAACTCGCTAAAGTTATCAATTTAGCTCGGATCATGTGCGATTGGATCATGTGCTTTCAGGTCATGTGCCCTCGGGTCATGTGCGTTCAGGTCATGTGCGCTCGGGTCATGTGCGCTCGGGTCATGTGCGCTCGGGTCATGTGCGTTCAGGTCATGTGCGCTTGGGTCATGTGCGCTTGGATCATGTGCGCTTGGATTATGTGCGTTTAGATCATGTGCGCTTAGATCCGGCCACTGTTGTTTCTCTAGGAAATATTTTTTGGAATTCTTGAGGAAGTCGATTTTTGTAAATGTACGTTGTTTTTGAAAACTTGCAGCTGAACCGAAAACCGGAACCGAACCTAAATATATTTTGGTGCTACTAGGTTTGGGACTGAACTGAGTTTTTTTCGTAACCTAACTTAATCTCTAGGTGTTAGGTAGGGTTATTTTTTCCTCCCCATTTCCTTGTATTTTTAATAATAGGGTAATATATGCCGTGTTGCATACACGTTAGGTAGATACGCTATTTCCTATTACATATAAATCAACAGATATGTATATTCCGTTCACGTTTTCTACTAGTTTATCGTTTTATTTCATAAGCATGATATTAAAGACGTTAAGTCTATATGTATAAAGACCATATTAGAATAGTTTTAGTTTATATTTAAAAAAAAAACAAACACTAACTTAAGCGGCATTAGCGCCGGAGTATCGAAACCGAGTTATCGAGCGAAACGGACCGCGTTCGAACCCTGGCGGAGAACTGCGATTTTTTAATTCGAAAAATGACCGTATCAACGGGCCGGTCACATTTTAAAGTCGCGAGCGTCATTCACACAGACACACACACACACACACACACACACACACAGAAATCCGCTTTTATATATAGGGGACTAGTATATAGGCCCGATGTTAATAACATCGGCTGTGGTTTTGTCAAGAAACGGAAAACGATAAAATGTGAAAACCCGATTGTG
>JAOXNN020000027.1:5817614-5835069 GCA_028571205.2 Hydropsyche betteni | reverse complement strand
ATATACAAAGTATTGCTTTGTTTAGTCACATTTTGGGAAATTATATCACTTATTATATAAATTCACATATATATATATGCTTGTATATATAGTCTGTATGGTGGAAAAACTTTATCGCTCTTTCAGTATATGGACAAACATACAATCTAAATTAAACTCAGATACCACAGTATGAAATTAAAACCATTGATTTTTCAGACGATACACCATAATAATTTTGGATAATACTATATTATTTCTATATTTGAGGTCTAAGCTAAACGAGATATTGCACAATGCATGCAGAGCATTTTGGACAGTATTCTGCATAAAAGAGGGTTACAAAAAATATTCTCAGTCCTTAACAAATGATAATCGAATTAGAAGCTATTGATTTCAAGATACAGAATATTTACAAATCACTAAACATATTTCATTTGGCTATTTTGGAATATCCAAGAGATACATGATTACATCTGACAAGTGTAGAAATTCAAACATCAATATAAATATAATAGTGTGAGCTTTCTAAAACAGCAGCATACAAAAGTGATCGACCTGTAATTTTTTCTCTATGATAGATGCTATTCTTAGAAACGTAATTTTTTCGGACTTCTAACATGAAAAGCAGTTATATTACTTCTTTATTTCATTATATAATATAAAAAACATATTTTCAAAACATAACTCTACAAAATATATAATATAAATCATTTAAGATACTTCTCAAAAATTACATAAAAAAGTAAATCAAAACATGTACATTTATTAGATACACACAATTGTAAAACTTGCCTAGAACATGAAGTATTGCAACCCATGAATTCTAAAATAACGAGATATTTGTATAAATATATCAAAATACTTCAAAATACTATTCTTCCCAACAGGATCAACAATCGTGCGTTTCATTTTTGAATAAATCATAGATTGGCAATCATAAAGGGGCTACACATAGTCAAATGATGCATGGATATAACGCATTTAACTAATTTTGATCATAGGAAAAAAAGAGTTGAAGAATTATATGGTATATATCAATCAATTACATTTGACAAAACTGCACCGTGGTGTTAGATCATGTGTAGCCTCCTCGAAAATGTAGTTTTTACTATATATACAAACCATATCATTACCAGTTATAGACTCAATGGTCAATTCAAATGTTAGTACATTTCAAGATCCATACTATGTTGTTGATTAATTAATAATAAAAAGTTTATTTATACAAGCGACATCGTAGTAAAATAAATTTCGCTTATGATTTGGTTGAATTTCTGTCTATTGACAGATACAAACGTACATATACATATATATATACAAATTAAAAGTGATATATATTTATGGCACTTTTTAATCTGCCGAGTTGATTGGTATTTCAATGGATACCCTGTTTTTCAGTTCATTAATTTTTGCTTCTTTTATTACATTATTACTAAGATCCAGTCGATGAAAGAAGTCTTTTCAATTCACATGAGATGAAAACTGAATATGAAAAATAGTACTAGAAATTTTGCCTCACAATGTGAATTTCTTCTCTCACAATTTTTACATTTATACTATTACAACCCGACAAAGCATCAATGCATTCGTGTAAAAAACTAGTTTTTATCCATCGCACACATTTGAAAAAAATCACTTTTTAATTCACCATTTTTTTAAATAGAAAAAGATAGATTTTTCAATTTAATGAGAAAATAACTTCTATTAATTAGTTGAAAGTGTAAAAGGCTTTGGTTGATTATGAGATTTATAGTCCTGATAATCAGGAACGACGCCTATGAATTTTACTGCTCTTCCTTCTTTTTCTCCTGCCATCTCTAGCAAAGGCTACGTTTCCGGGATCATCGGCTAACTGTGGGAACAATATTGTAGAATGAATGTCTTGTGCGGTCCATCCATCAACAACACCATGTGCTATTAATTCTTCTTTTTCTTCTTCAGTCCATGGAGCACGACCTTCCCACCCAGCAGCTACCAAAGCTTTCTCATGTTCCCATGCTTTTTCTATTGCTCTTTTATGTGCGTGTTTGATAAGACGTGTTCTCTCTTGCATTGGATCAACGCCATATTTCAAAACTACTGCTGCTTCAGCGCCATGTAATCTGACTTCTATTCCTTGCTCTCCACCTTCGTGTTGAGAAACATTGAACATTCCTCCCAATCTCTTCAATTCTTCCATATCATCTCTTACTTTCAACGAATTGTCTTTTACAAAGTAGAAAACATCTTGATCGTGAATACTAAAGTGCAAGTCTAAGAAAAATGAGTTATTAAATACTGATGTGACTACGTCTTGAACTACGCTGTTAACACCGTCAACTATGCTAACTAAAGCACGGTTATCAAGACGAGATATCAAAACACCTTCTCCGAAGACTGCCTTTCTATATGCAACTCTAGGTAATAAATTGCGTGTTTTAGGTTCCATTTTTAGCAAAGGCATTGGTACGAAACTAAGATCTGAGAATTTGTCATTAATCTGCAACAAAAAGTATTTTCAATGAAATTAAAGTTATTGAATTAAATTTATTAATGAAATAAAATATTTACCTTATCATTGATACATTGTAGTCCAGATATGACACCGAAGTCAGGAGCAAGTTGTGGAGATGTTACAGTGACCATTGGCTGATATATCATATTGGCGGTATATTTGGATCCAATTATTTTATCCAAATTATATCCATACAACTGAAGCCAACTGGCCAAATCAGTCATGTATGTGAAATTCTGTTGTTTATTAATAGGATCATTGTTTTGGAAACGATAAATAAATATGTCAGTTGGAGTACTCAGTTTGGTAGCTAAAGGTTCCCAAGACGGAGTCATCCATTGTCCAACTGATGGATCATATAATCGTTTATCAATAAGAACGAGTTTTGTATGAGGATCAAATATTCCTCCATGAAAGTCTATAGGTAAATAGAAATCTGGATTCGAATCTGTTACGATTTTTCCAAATGGAGATCGTTTGATATTTTTCACAATATTTCCATTTGTGTCAAATAATGCCATCGGTGAACCATTATGATCACATGCTATATAAAATCTTTGTTCATTCGTTTCGACACTGATTACAATATTTCTTTGGTCATATAAGAATCTAAATGTTTTACCAGTCTTCGGATAGTGTACATGCGTTGGTAAATTAGGTATGGTAGGATTAGAATAGAAATATTGCGTTATGTTTTCTTTGTCATCTTTCCAGGATACCAATCTTCCTCTGTCATCATAGAAATACCACGATTGGAATTTATCCCTTTCAAAAGCATGTATGAGTTGACCTCTTGAATTATAACGATACTTCTGTTCACCACGTCTAACAACAAATCCTCTACTATCATAACTATTAAATTCAACATCACCATATTGCACGACTCTGTCTCCACTATCATAACCCATGGTGACTTTTTCTCCTTGATGAATAACTGCTATTATATTTCCATTCTCATCATACACATATTTCCAATCGCTACTACCAAACACTTCCATTACATGACCATCATTGTTATATGTAATGCGATCAGTGGTTGTAGTTCTTCCAATCAATAATTTTTGAGTTTTAATTCTATTTCTTGTATCATATAGTAATTCCAATCGGAAAACATCATATGATTTGATATTAATTAATATAGTTTTAATTCTACCATGATCATCATAATCAGTGATTGTAAAGAATTGTTTGCTGGTATCTTGCATGACTGAACGATTAAATGTGTTACGATAAGTTCGTAAATCACTAATACCTTCCAATATACCAAGATTTTGGCTATATTTCAAGCGTTGGAGGGGCATTTCTTTTCCATTGATATTCACTTCAATGGTTGAGAGTCTTGCATTGCCATCATATTGATATTTATAGTGAGCATTATTTAATCCGCTCTTGCTGCCGAATTTAAGTTTTTCATCTTTCAAAATTCCTGCATGGTATTTGAAATCTTGTCTGAGTTCATAGCTTGGTTCAATTACTTCAATACTTTTAACTAGTTGACTTGATTCAAAGTAAGTGTAGTGTATGGAAGACACTCCCGCTAGCGATGTTTCCAATTTACCAGAACTATCATATACAAAAGCAATTTTACCAGATTGGTGAGGGTAAACTTTTGCCAAAATTTGCCCATCGTCATTGTAAAGTATTTCATATGGATGCCTATTCATAGGTGAAAAGTATTGGTACTTGAAGAATCCTAATGATGTTTGTAAGGAGAATGCATGAATATGACCCCTAGGAGTAGTGAGGGATTGTAATGCTCCTGCATCATCATATTGAAGTAAATAGTCACTTCCACGAGGAGTTGTTACTTTTAATGGAAGACCACTAAACATATCTTTAAATGTATAAATCATGGAAGAACCATCGCTGTATTTGATTTCATTCAAACGACCAGCTCTATCAAAGCCATAGGTTTCGCTCAAATCACCCCAGCGCCAGCTTATCAGCCGACTAAATCGATCATATTCCAAATCAACTCCAGCGAATATACCGTTACGTGGACCCCATTTAACAGGTCTGGAAGTTCTATCATAAGTGACATTCAATAGTTCAACTCTATCATCCATAAATACAGCAACGGTTGCAGTGTCTCTGTCATATTCTAAAGTAATTAAGTTCTCGCCATTGACTCTTAATTTCCGACCAATTTGGGCCACTCCTTTTCCACTCTTTGTTTTACCAGATTGCAATCTGCGCAAGAAGTATCTCCATTCAAATCTATTAGCCAAGTCACCTCCAACTTCTGTTCTTTGTTTTGCAGGAACTGGATAGCTTTCCCCAAGTAACGGATCAATTTCGGCTAATATAGTATAAGGTACAGTATCAGTATATATTGTATGTCCCCATGGAAGTAATGTTGAAATACTTCCATCAGCAGCAACCATGGTCCTAAGTTCTGATTCACCTGTTTTCGTAACAACTGTAAGGCCTTTGATTAACATTGATACAGGCTTCTTATTATTTTCGCTTACTTGTACAGAAGCACCTTTAATACTCAAGTCAAATGTTAAACTAATGATTTTACCAGTTGGTGTAACAGCTGTTGTCAATCTACCAAATTCATCATAATTATACACATAGCTACGACCTGTACTGTCTAATTTAGTTTTCAAAAGTCCAGTAGGTCCATGATAGTCAAATGTTACATTATAATTATCAGGTGTACTTAGTTCATGTAACATCTTCATACGAGACATTCTCAATCTACATTTTTGTCCTTTAGTATTTTCGATTGAATTAACCTGGCTTGAGTAATCTCTGAGTAAGAATACTTTGTTTCCTGCAGCATCAGTAACTGTGCTTAGTTTTCCATTGCTTGTATTTACATTATAAGCAAAGGTGTAAACTGTTTCACCAGTTAAAATATTTTTAGTGAAAATATGTTGACCAAATCGACTAAATACGTAAATTTCTTGAGTTTCTGGGGAGAATATTTCATAACCTTTAGCACCACTAGCATCGGGAATACTTGCCATGACAGATCTTATTCTATAATTCGCCTGGTCACCAATATGAACAACTCCATCTGGACTAACAACTACAGTTGATATAGTGTTAAATTTAGAACTTGAGGCTAAGAAATGATCTGCTTCAAAGCAATCACAACCTCGTTCTAAGCAATTACATTTTGATTCAGCTCCTGCATATAAAGATATTTTACCATCAGTGCCTATTACTCTCACTCTGTTGATGCGTTGTGAGTCACTTTCAGCAACAAACAAGTCTCCAGCTGGACCAAATGCAATACTTTGAGGCATTATTAGAGTAGCATGAGTAGCAAGCTCCATATCGAAACCAATCGATGGACTTGGACAATGCAGAGGACGGCCTGCCACTACTTTAACTCTTCCATCAGGTGTTAGTTGTAATATCATATGGTCATCAATGATGTGTAATGTATTATCAAGTGGGTTTATAGCTAATTCTGTAGGCCATCTTAAGTGAACTTCTTCAACATTCAAAGTACCTTCACATGGAATTGGTTTCCAATGTGATTTATGCATGTGGTTTCCTATAACAGTTGTGACAATATTATCTCTATCCACCATTCTAATATTGGTTCCATCTGCAAAGTATAATATATTGTCTGTGGACACTGCCATTCCTTTAGGATAAGCCAATTTTGCATCTCGGGCTAAAGCACCGTCTCCACAATGAGCTTCGTCTCCTGGAAGACACCTTTCTCCTGATCCAATAACAGCTTCCCAGTTATGTTCCGGATCTGAATAGTCTCCCATATTTCTAACTGCTATTATTTGATGTGATTCCGGATCTGATATGAAAAGTTTGTCGTCCAATGGACTTAAAGCCATGTGGTATCTATATGATACTCTTGTGGCACTAAAAATAAATTAAAGTGTAAAAATACATCAAGATTAGTTTAAAATAAAACATAAACCAAATTTCAATCTTACTTTAGTTTCAAAACTGTTTTCACAGAACCATCTGTAAGAATGCGTCTCACAAGATTAAAATCTCCCACGAAAATTGAACCATCGGGCGACGCAGCTAAAGCAACAGGAGCTAGAAGTCGTTCTTTGGATGCAATACCTTCACAAGATTCAGGGCATTCTAATGGTCTTTGATGTCCATCTCCCATAGTAGTTAAAATGACACGTGGTTTGTGTTTTAGATAAATATTTGAACCATCACCTTTTTGAAGAATTCCTGTTGAAAAATAAACTAATATAATTAAATGTAACAACTAATAGATTGATGCAATAAAAGATTTATAACCTTCATGGAAGTTATATCTATGATGAATATCTAAATTCCATCCACCGACTTCTGAAATACTCATGTCATGACCACTGAGTTTTGTTGTTTGGTAATTCCAAATAATATCTTTACAATCTGTGTATTGATATCCAACTTTAACCGTTGCTGTTGTGACTCCGTAAATTCTCTGCCTATAAACATTGAATCTATTCCATGCATATGTGAATTTAATAACTGGATCAGCTTCAAAAACTTTTTCGAAAAGAATTCCTTCAATTGTGATACGTAAATGGATTAGGTTCAAAGTTGGTGGAATGACTTCCGGAGTTAGTTGGAGTTGAATAGTTGAAAGGTAACCAGCTGCTCTCGAACTATGATACACAAGATTTAGACCAGTTCCAGGGATTTGTAAACTTTCTTGTACCACCTATGTTGATTAAAAACACAGAATTAATTGATATTCAGAATATCAATTTACTTATCATTAATAAAAAAAATTAGTAACCTGTGATTCAGCTAAAATTGCACTTTTGTCTGGACATCCTCCTTGGAATCCATGTTTCCATGTTGCCAAAACTACAGGCTTCATTATATCATAATCGTGAGCCATACAAGCTTGAGGTGGTGAGACAGTTAATTTTTCATCATTTAATGTCATAATAATTTTATCAATTATAACAACCTATAAGTTATGAAAAAAAAACAAATAAAAAAACTGAGAAATAGATGAATTATATTTTATGGATTTATAGAAAAAATGCGTACTTCATTCCACGGGACATAAACAACATAAGATGTGTGTTTAAATGGTGAACGACCAAATGATAAAGTTACTGCTCCACCACCATTCACCAGTAATTCGAACCATCCATTTACACGTGTTAGGGTAAAACCTTCAAGAGGTTTCGTAGTGCTAACTCTAACACCAACAAGACCAGATCCCATTGACGTCACAACACGACCTCTCACAACAGCCGATCGGCTAAACGGTAAAAATATTGATCAAATTCACGAAAAAAATATAATGTGAAATTTCAAAATACCAAACTTGAATAACTACTGGTTATAAGATCATGAAAAAATATTTGTGTACGAAAAATTTTCAAGAATACTTATTTCAATACTCATACACTCAAACATTCATCTATGTGAAAGTTCAAAATATGTTTTTTTTTGGATTAATGTGGAATTATTCAGATTTTTATACAAAAAAGTTATTTGTTATAATAATCATTAACGAAATATGCAGCTTCTTTAACAATCCAAAAAATTTGTGTTTCTGAGACTATTAGATGGTATAATCAATAACTTTTCACCAGTTTATACAAAAATATGGAAATTTTTTAATTTTAAGTTTCAAAACTATGTATAGTTCTGAATATGTCCACATGGATACAATCAATTGGAAAAAAATGGTATAAATAAACTACTTTGGTGATAATATCTAATTTTTAATTTTTCTGGAAGCATGTATGAGTATTTTTGATTTTTTATAAATATAGCATAAATGACGTGTAAAATAGAAATAAAAATTGATTTAATGTTTTTTAGTAATTTGGAAAACAACTTATATACGCTATTTTTATATATTTTTTATGTAATACTTTTCAGCACATAAAATTATCATCGAAACCAAAGTCGATATAGAAACAGAAGTTCACAACTTTATAAAAAAGCAAAATAAAAATCCACAGGACACGAAAAACGAGGGTATTTTCAAAAACAGTGACAACACACAAACGTTCATGCATAACACACAGTGATTATTTTATATGTTTATCTTAAAAAGTATTGAAATACTGATTACTATCTACTCGTATTAATATATTATTATTTTATTTCGCCTATTTTATTATTGCTCTTACCTTGCATTGAATTGATTCCAAAACACACTGGGCAGCGTAAAATATTGATAAAAAAATTAGAAAAATGTCATACTTTTAGAAGTCATAATCGAAACTGATCAGTAATCATAATATTGTTATTTTGTAGTTTTTTTTTTAAAAGAAGCAAATTATGGTTTTATATTCCAATTTACGACCCAGTTGAAATGTTTAATTCATATATGATGATTATTATAAAATTAGTATAAAATAAGGAAATAATCGGAGGAAAAATTAGTAAAACTATTGATATTTACGATAGTGTTTTTTTTTTTCATAGATATGAGACAAATGGTAGATGTCGACATTGAAACATATAGAACAACAGACAATATCATACCTGCACACATATTAAAAATGGAAAAAACATCAGGATTGAAGACTGGGGCACAACAATGCATTTTTAAAAACAGATATAAATCCGTAAATGAGAAACACTTATATAAAACCTGCCGTCCTTTTGATGAATTGTTTAAGAATGTGGTGATTATAATAAATAAATAGCTTTCACACATGTGATCAAACTAAGCTGCGGCTTGGTTGAAAATTATAAAAATACAATTGGTTTTAAAAGACTCACCTCTCGTTAAACGTTTCTTGTCTAGCATAGTTTTGTAAGCTATCTTCATCGATGAGGAATTTCATTCTTTCGAAGAAAGATGCCGTTATCGCTGGAGGTTGTTTGCGTAAAAGTATCTCAATCGGATTTGGTGCTGATACGCAAAGTTGACTGTTGGTACATTGTGAATTCGAGCAGCATTCGGGATCTTCACAATCAACTAGCCCGTCTGTTGCGTATCAAAATATGTTTATATATGATTTTATAATTTCCTGATAAATACAGTGAATAAAGTTACCTTTATCATTGTCTTTTGCATCATTACAATTTTGCTCTTTAAGTGTTGTACAATCAGGTCCATCCCAGCCATCAAAGCACCTGCATTCCCATAGTCCATCGGGATTGGCTCGACAAGATCCATGACCACCACAACCAGCTGGACATCCTTCCATCGTACAATGACGACCATTCCAACCAGAAACACAAAGGCAAGTACCATTTTTGCATTGCCCATGTTCACCACAACGAGAATCACAAAGTTTAGAGGAACAAGATTCTCCAGTCCATCCTGGATTACATTGACATGAATCACCGACACAAAATCCATGAGCACCACAATCAAGATCACAAATTTCTGTTGATTTGATATTACATGTGACGATTTAATAAGATTCATTATGAATTTTAAAATAATTATTAAAAGTAAAATGTTTTTACCTTTGGAACAATCGTCACCTGACCATCTGGTTTCACATGTGCAGGTTTGGGTATCGAGATCAAATGAACCATGACCAGAACAGTCTGGGAGACATTGCAAAGCATCTTTGTCCATTGTACCACAGTCGGCACCTTTCCATCCTTTTTTGCAGAAACATGATCCTTCTATACAGAAACCACGTCCGGAGCATGTAGGATGTGGACAATCTACTTCATCACAGAATTTGCCTTTATATCCTCTTATACATGCGCATTTTCCATTGACACAGTGTCCGTGACCATGACAATCAGGAACTTCACACTCATCATGTCTTAATGAACATTCTTTGCCTTTCCATCCCGGATTACATTGACATTCACCATTAATATATTCACCTTTTTGACTACACAGTACTGGACAAACACCTTGAACATAGGAATAAATTAGAAATTGCCATTTTAAAAAAAAAATTATCATGAACAAAACTACTTACTTTCATTACAATCGATTCCACCAAATCCAGCATTACACTGGCAGTGACCCATCAAGCATTCACCTTTTCCTGAACAACCATTAGGACAGTTGTGAGTCATATCATCAGCGATCATGGCGATGAATGTGATTTCTTGAGGATCACCATCATCATTATATAAAGATAAGAACCAGTGACCTTGTTCCATATAATGAGTAACTTCTTTTTTGATTGATGGCTGAATTAGTAATTAATAAGTTTTTGTTATTAAAAAGGTTTTTAAATTTTATAATATTTTAATAGTTCAGTGATAAAACTTACATGTGATGCTCTGGTTGTCCTAACTTTGAATCCACTTAAAACTTCTAAAATGTGATATTGAGTATGCGTAGGTAAAGCATTTCTCCTAGCATACACACCTATTGAAGCTCCTCGTGGTATATTATAATCAAATTTGACATAGGCTGCTTCTGATTGATAAAACTGCATGTTCCAATAACTATATGGAGGGATCTCTTTGGACAATCGTTGTCCTAATGTTATTTGGGAAAAGGTCGTTCCATCTGGTGGGAACGATCTTGCTGGGAAGGTTCGAGCACCTAAGAAATATTGATTAATATGTTAATTAAAAAAAACTAAAAGAACGTGAAATATTATTAAATTATTAGTATTATATAAAACACATTTTATTAAAAAAATTGTTGATTACTTTAAGTTTAATGATTCGAAAGATTAGATCTACTTTAGTTAAGATATCTAAGACAAAGTTATAAATCGAAACTATCACCACATATAAATGTATTAAAATTAAGAATACAGAATGAAAATTAAATTGTAAAAAGTGAACGAAATGAATTAGAAATTTACAATGGTGCATACAAAACCACAAGAACACACAAGTTGGTTATAAAAAAATACACACTACATGCATACAAAATAATTAAACTGATCCATTGAATAAAAATTGGGCAAAACAAAATGCAAATTTTGAATAGTTGTGCCGATGATGAAAAAACTTGATGATTTGCATTATTTTTCATGCTTTGTTGATAGCTCCATTATTCAATAAAGTCTCCAAACAAAAGGGCGTATACAATTAATCTTACCTTCTAAGATGAGTATGGTCGGTGGTTGGGGAAGAGGAGTCGTCATTGTTGGACATAAGGTCTCCGTCGAATCAATGCTTTCAGTAGTTGTCTCATCAGTTGACATACTTGAAGCTTCAGAACTACTATAAGGAACAGATTCAGATACAGAATCATCTTCTGTAGACGAAGAAGCAATAGTAGCTTCAGTGGTAGTATAATCTGTTAGATTTAATTGCGTTGTGCCTGATTTGAGGATCGATTCAATTTTCAACTTGGCTTCTTGCACCTCACTGTCATCGTCGAATAATTCATCAATATCAACATCATTGTCATCATCATCAAAGAAGGTATCTGTAATATTGTCGTTTTCGTTATCCGAGCACGTGGGACAAGAACAAACGCATTCTCCTCCCCACATTTTATCGGCAGAAACGGTGGTTGTGGTGATTGAAGTAGTTGTATCAAGTGATTTAATAGTGCTCGTTTCTTTATAAGCGGCGTCGGAAGCATAATCGGCTATTTTTAAGCTTTCAGAAGGTGCATAAAGCTCATGCTGAGCGTCAACTGGAGTTAGTTTAACACCTGGCATGCGACCAGAACTATTGTTCGTCGGAACAGATATCGACAATACATAGAGTGGTCTAGTCTTTCCTGTAGATATGGTAACGTTGACAAGCACGAGATTTTCATCATCGTTCGATGGAGGGACCACTTCTGGAAGAACCGCATTGTCATCATGTGAGTGTTTTGAGTTCGCAATAGCGAAATCGTTAGTAGTGTTAATTGGTTTAGATTTAAAACCAGGCGTGGGTTTGCGGGGTGCACTAAACACTTTATCTGACGATAAGTATTTTTCTGGGAAGATTGTTAGTTTGCTATCCAATTCGTCTTCGTCTGTTTTCAAAGGAACATCATTCTTAAGCATATTCTGGTCATCTAATACACCTTTGTCGATAGTGAAAAATGCCATATCTTGCACCATATCTTTGTCAACATCATCGGAAGATATATGATTTTTTTTCGTTTCGAAATGTGATTCCAATAACTTGGGTGCTAGTTTAATTTCTGTCGAAGAGCTCGTAGAAGATTTAAGATAGAAAAGAGAAGCGTCTTGGTTGAAAGAGGTAATAGCCTTGCTATGGTCATGCACGTGGATAGAGTCATGCGCAACTAAAGATTTAGAAGAGGTCGCCACTAGTTGGCTGTCATGCACAATTTCTACTGAAGACAGGTTTTCTGAGAGAGAAGGGGCATGCTGAAGAGCCTGTCTACGTGAACGGCGAAGCGGGATCGAGTGGGACATGGGTTCGTCAATCGTACCTCCTGTGGCTCCGGTGCCAGCGGCAGCCGAAGCAGGCCTAGGTCGGTTGTTCACCGACGATCTGTTGGTCTCCAGGGTCGTTGCCTTGGAAGCTGGAAATATGTCCGAGTTTTCACTGACGATCACCGAACATGCCTTAGTGTTTTGGTACGACCAGTTCAATAGATTAGAAGCTGAAACAATCATTGAGAATAATAAAATATATGCACGCGAAGACATTTAATTTATCGGACAAAACGCTTACCTGATATATAGGACAAAACGGCAATGAGCACCACCGTGAGCATGATGAAAACGATGGCCGTACACTTCCATGTGCAATTGGAGGCGAGGCCTTTGCGTATGTGGAAGCGTCCGGCAGCCGGAGGGAAATGGCTCGAGCCAGAAGGAGGCCTCCTCAGGTTGTTCCTGAGGGGCAAAACGGGTGCATTGGAAAATGGAAGTCCTCGGCGGCCACTGTCGCTCATCGTGCTCATGCCGCCCATCACTTTTTCTTTGGACGGGCTGCTGCACGACGAATTCGATTTATAGTCCATGGAAGAGTTCTTCTGGATATCACCTGTGGACATGAACCAATTACGTGTAATTAATTCGATCACAACTGTGAAATAAAAACGCGATTTTAATACATTCGATTAATTTATAATACCTGTGGGTATATAAACGTTGCCCGAAGGCGTCCTCACGAGACACGAGGGTTCAAAGTCGGCAAGGTCAGCGGGATTGCCCGTGACCCTACCATTTGGTCTGCTCATGGTGCCAGGGTTCCTAGGAGGAACGTCAGGTCCGCGACCCAACCTTCCACCGCCCTCTAAAAGGCACCCTGCAACAAATTAAAAAAAATAATATGAAACTAACATCATTAAAGTTTTATATTTTATTAAAAAAAACAAGAGTGTATGTATTACGACTCTCGTTTGATTTATACATGCAAAACTATCTTCATGCAATCTTAGTCCAATGCATCTTTAAATACATCGAGACGATTTCCACGAGCGAGGACATTAATTCGATCGAAAGCATGCAAACTCGAAAGTGCCTCCGCTTTGCGGACAACCGAAAACAAACGTTCAAAGCGCCACCATACACAATGCAATATGGTACGAGTCGGAGCGAAATATTTGTCTCGGTCCCGACAAGAATGCTCAGACGGGGACGAACTATTCGAGGGTTCCTCCTCGGGGTGGGTTCGGTGGTACAGCCTTCCGTTTGATTATCAACGTGATTAATGTTCACCTCAGGCGTATTAAAATTCCGACCCGGGCTTTTGTATCCGCGGACGCCTTAGTGCGAATTAAGCGATTGCAATTAAGGAAACAGACGAAACTGAAGGACTTGATGTCTTGAAAAAGTATTAAACGCTTCCCGAAGAGTTATGCGACTGTGTGCAGTGAAAGATGGACGTTTTTGGATAATGTGTCCTTTGTTGATTCGGTTACTAAAGCTAAAAGTGGAGCTATAATGTTTTTTTTTTAAAATAGAAAACAGGTTGCGATTAGTAGGTTACTTAATTCGATCATTTGATTCAAGAGTAAAATAAAAGGTTTGTGCTTTAGAAGTTTTATATAATACAATAGATTGATACGGATTCATAATGAAATTGGAGGCTTTTTGGAGAGAATACAATTAAAAGTTTCTTTTGAATAAAACCAATGTATCGTGTAATGCAAAATCTAAATTGGGCAGAGAGTGAGATAGAAACGAATTCATCGAAAATAAAAAGGAAAGGTTGAGAATTTAAATAGAACGTAAATTAAATTCATAAGGTTTTCGGGACGCGAGCGATTTGTAACATTCAAAGAAAAAGGGGTGGAAGCAAGTTGAACGAAAAAAAAGCAAAGACGAATATTAAAAGGAGATGAATTCTAGAGCAGAGACAAAGGGATTCCGAAGTCTCAACGAGCTCCGTGAAGCGCGCCAAGAGATAAAAGAGCAGAAAATTTAAAGAGAGAAAATGTCTGAATACTAATGAAGTGCAACGAAAGAGAACCGAAAAAAATCGCACTCTAAACGTGTCCATTGTGTCTTGGCCAGAGGGACACGAATCAAATGACTCTATCGAAAAAAAATTACAAAAAAAATTATAAGGGCAGCGGATTAAGAGGGTTCGAATGCGATGAAAGATTTCCAATTAAACCTCCTATAGAAATTTCGCGTAATTGAAATGAGCATAAGATTCGATAGATACTTGGGTATATAATTATTTATTTTCAGTGAAAAATTTAACGAAGAATTTAATTCAATGTTAACAATTTCAGATTATTTCGAAAATTTGTAAAATAAAAATAGTTTTAGTAATTATATTTAATTGTATGGAGATAATTCACTCCGACTAACCAAAGATCCAGATAATCTTTTGAAAAAATCAGGAGAATAACACAGCAGCCGGAAAATTTGTTGCACGAGAAAACACGAGTACGCACGTCCAATTAAAAAGGTTCGAATAAAAAAACCGTAATAAAAACGCAAAACTTTCGAGTGCTTTTTTCCTCGGGTCTTTTGTGTATTGTCGTCTTACGAATTTAATTAGAGTCGCGGAGTGAGTTTAGAACGAAACAAAACAAAAAAAAAGGAAAAACCGAAGTGTTTTTCCTCCGGATTTTTTTTTAATATGTATTTTATTCTCGTCGTTCGAAAGGGGCCGTTAATTTCAAAGCCGCCGGTTTTTGAGGAAAAGCGCGCCGGTTTTTCCGTTTTTCCCATACATTATATATATATTTTCGACGAGATCACACTCGGCGTAATAAGACGTTTTTACTGCGGCGTAACGAAGCCTATTCGTACTCGAATCTCGCCGAGAGATCTCCGTGTGCGCTAGTTTATTTTTTCCCGCGTTTTTTTTCCCGAAAAAAGCGGCAAAAGTCAAATCGAACCGTAAAACGTGCGTTTTACTGCTGCTTATGTCGCGATCGAATCGGTTTCATCGCGCGCTTTATTATAGGTACGTTCTTTCTCACTTTTTTCGGTAACGACGCTCGTTATTTTCACATATGAAAAAACGAAGCCTAAAAATACACATTCGTATATTATTAAAATAATGAAACTTTCGAAAGTCGAAAATAATAAACGTCATTTGCCGTTTTATCAATACTGAACTTAATAATTTATATATTTGTAAGAAAAATGATATTATGATCATTTCCCTTCAGATTTATTTTTATATCTTCTATTATTTTGTATTTAAATATTTCTGTGTGAGTATGGTAACATTTATTAATTGGGACAGTTATTGATAAGCGTGATTTATCAGTTTGTCTTCAACCGCCAGGTAGAGCGGACATTACAATACTCAATAGTCGTTTAATAAACCTAAGTGTAATTTATTTTGTACAGGTGATATAAACCCTTAAATATTTAATTGTGTAAAAACCTTAACAAATAAAATACTTTTGTACAGATACAGAGAAACCATGAGTTTTACTCCATGAATGACTTATAAACCTACCCTTGGATCTTCCATATTATAAAACCACACTTCTACATTATATATTTATTGCGGTGATCTTAAAATTTTGATTTTGAGTATGAAATGTATTTTGATTTGAAAATTTTTTATAGCTCAAATTATCTTATTTTATTATTTAAAAGAATTTTTACAAAAACACATTTGAAAAAATTGTCATGATAAATTTAGTGTATTATTTGATGCTTATATGCGATTATTTTTGCTATTTTTTTTACAAAGATATTTATTAAAATATGGTACAATAGAAAAGCGTCGATGTTTTCGAATTTCATTGAAATACTCGAAAGCTTAATTTCAAAAGTGCAATACAATATTTTAAGTGGATTCATTGATTCACGAATAATAAAAGCCTTCGAAATACATCAAAAGCAAAACTCAAACGATCAAAAACATGCACATCCACCGCACGAAAGTCACAAAATTAAATTCAACGTAACAAACAGAACCGACGTGGAAAATCCACGGATCTATTTCGGTCCCCGAATAATCCCAAACATTCGGAATTACGAACAGTGCAAAGTAGCAGTCATCGGTTGGGTGCATCGCGGCAATTCAAGATTTTCCCCTTATCGCCTTATGCAGCGGCGTCACGCAAAGTCCTCGTCCGGCTAATTTATTGCCGACAAAAAGGAAGCAGTTCGCGATACCATCTGAGCCGGCGGCTCTACGGGGTCGACATTATCTGTCAACCGAAACCCCTTGGCCTGGTCTTCTTGGTGCTATCTCTTCGGCTTTCGGACTTTTCGGCCGCAGTGCTTGTCATGCGATTCGCGGCGGAAGCGAAGATAAAAAAAAATCGTGGATTTTTCCGGGGAAGTTCGAAGATTTTCTATTAATTAGTACAGCGCTTGCTTTGAGTGTCAATGGACGTATATATTGAAATAAAACATGAAATTTAAAAGTTTTATTTTAGTACTACAATAGCAACGGTTTACTATGAGTGTTAACGCAGATAGAGAAAAATCGTCTATTCGCAATATGAATATACGTTAGGCTATGTTTTTATAATATAATTGCTCCATTCACGAGCGAAGCAAAATGTTTTGCTTTGAATATAAAATTTAACAACATCTGATGATATACAGGTAGTCCTCGACTTACGACGGAGATACGTTCCTGAACCTCGGTCGTAAGTCGAATCTGTACAAAATTTTTGCTTTATTGTGACAAAAATATAACGAATCTAGTTTATTTATTCAGAACGTATTCCAATTCACATTTTCTCATCGTTTTTTTATAGAAAAATGGCATAGTTTAGTAGTAAAACGAGTGAAC
>JAOXNN020000027.1:5800137-5814538 GCA_028571205.2 Hydropsyche betteni | reverse complement strand
CCCGATTGTGTGAACCCGAAATGTGTACCCGATTTGAATATTTAATATTTAATTAATAAAAACAAAATAGTTCATTTGTTATTGTCACCAGACGACATATAGGTAAACCCAGTAGTTATTAGGTAATAAGCATCATATTATAGACGTTAACTGTTTACGCATAAAGATCATGATAGATTATCCAAGTCGCAAGCGTCATTCGAACAGACAGTCAGACACACAGAAATCCGTGAGAGGATATATAGAGGATAAAGAAATTCGAAGCAAAACGGTTTACATTCAAATATTCAAATGAAACCACGGGGAGCTTATTGAAAATAAATTCGATCACGTTCCAGGAGGGGTCATCTACGTAAAGCGGGGCGTGGTAGTAGCGTGCCGGAGTGACGTCACGACGTAAATCGGAGCTTGTCTTGTCGTCGGCCACAACGTCCGCAAAACCATCAATCTTTATCAGGATAATGGGCTGCGGCAACGTGTGATTCCCCAAAAAAGGAGCCCCCACCGCTGGGGGGCGAAGCGCCATTCAGGTGGGCGAAGAGACAGGGGGGCGGAGGCCCGTTACGCGTTCACTATTAATTTAAATTCTGACAGAAATAAGAAAACCTCCGTCTTCATTTTCACACCGCAGCGGGCGATCCGGCCTTTTCCGTTCGTTTTTGTGAATTTTCACGTCGTTTGTGTGCATGCGTTGTGTGTTCCGTGCGAGAGCGGTTATGCTGGGTACGGTGCATGTGCATTTAATGGAAAAAAATGAGTACCTTGTGCTATAAGAAATTTTCATTTCGTGTAACGCATTATATAATGGATGTAAATTGTCGGATTTTTGATTAGAACGTTTGATGCTTTTTTTTGTATACTTCATATTTTGTATATTTGAAAAAGTTCAAGGAATAGAATTTAAATTTAAAATATTTGTATTATTTTGAAAATAATTATCAATTATTAAGCTTCATTGAACACACATATCATAAAGTGACTAAAGGTGCAATCAGAAGATTAAATGTATAATATTTCAGTTACTTTCAAAGCAAAAAAAAAATATTTTTTTATTTTATTCCATAAGTGACAAAGAATATAAATAAATTATTTGAAGATCCAATTAATAGTACAACAAGAATAAGATGAAAAATTGAACAAACCAATTTTCAACCTCACGTTTTTTTTTTTTAAATATATTTCCTTTAAATTAAAGGTGAGACTCCGCAGAAATACTTCAAACGAGAACCTACCCCTACAATACCCCATAACCTAGAGGGGTTTACGCATTCCCTTGTCTTCGGCAAGCGCATAATGATGGCCGCAAGCGCATCCGCCGAATCGCAATTTACTTCAGCGGCTTGTTCCCCGCGGGGCGCCGGGTCCTGCGCCCCCAGGAGCCCCCGAAGGGGGCGCAGGCTCGCTGCGGGGCTCCCCGCGGACCCCGAGCGGCCAATAGTGCGACGGGACGCATGTCATTTTGATTTATCGTCGCAATTATTGCGGGACGATAAAAAATAGCGTGCAAAATATGATTGACGACACGAGTGTTGTGCGCGTTTGCAAATGGTGAGAATCGTTTATGTAGTGCGAGGATTATGTGCGGGATGAAGGATCGATCGGGATTCGGACGCGTGACGAAACGTTGTATGATGCGGGGTGCGGATCCGAATCCACTATTTATGAAATGTCCTTCGGAATAATTTATAGTTTTGTGTTCTGTTGTGGAAAGTGTTGAATTATAGGATCTATCTTTAAGGGGTTCAGTTTTTTTTTTGAAATGAATAAATTGAGGTTCAGTAGAACTGCAATATTTTGTTTTTAATATAAAAATTATACTAAGGGTTGTATTTCAAATAAATAAAAGAAATAGTATTGAAGGACTTAGTAGATGTCGAAAGGATGAAATTTAAAGAAGTGATAATATATACATGAGAATTATTATTCAATATCGATACACATCTCAGTAAATGACAATGATAATGTTTCATGTTTACTTCAATAGATTGCAATTGGTAACATAAATATAAAATTAAGGAATGTATTTATTTTTTTAGTATTGGAAACAGTTCAGGTAAGAGAGAAACTTTTTCAGTGAACTAGTATTCAGTGTCCAGTTTGAAATTCGAGCAAAAAGTGCGATAGTGCGCAATAAATTATCGAGCAGTACTCGCAGTGCAACGCTCGTATAGTGTTATTTAGTGTTGTGTATAAGACACAAGATTTACGAGACACGAGGACTCGCCTGCGATAATTCAAAATGGGAATTTAAAACCGTTAAAAAATAAACGTATAATATGCGCTAACGATAAATTTTTAGTGGTGCCCTATTAAAAATGCTTTTT
The DNA here is from genome assembly GCA_028571205.2 of Hydropsyche betteni. NCBI lineage: Eukaryota > Metazoa > Arthropoda > Insecta > Trichoptera > Hydropsychidae > Hydropsyche > Hydropsyche betteni. The sequence goes on along the minus strand of JAOXNN020000027.1, from coordinate 5,812,214 downwards.
TCTTCGACACAATTTGTTTACAAGGATTATATTATACATTTTTCGTTTCGTTACGTTGCTATCTTTGTTTTTTTTTCAATGTTTATGAAGTTTAGTTACGTAAAAGAAGGATTCTCGAAGTAAAAAAAAAAACAACGAAGTGAATTTTACAATCGAAATTCTTAGAAAGGAATTCGAGACTTTAAAATCCAATAATATCCGATGAGCCGGGTAATGAAGATTAAAGAAAAAAAAACCACCACGCTGAAGAAAATCCCCATTCGGGCAAAGAAAAACAGGTGTTATTTTTGTGTGGGTTTCGTGACATTGACGTATGTCCTCTCATTATTTACATCAGCATGTCGCAAATGATAAAAGAAAATTCGCCACGGGGGGGTCGGAGGAGCAAGGGCTGATCAACAAGGATTTCCAATCTTTTCATGGGGATATCGTGAAAATTTTTCTTCACATGAAATTTTTCAGATACAAAAATTCAATAAAAACAAATTGGATACTATTTTAATTGTTGTAACTATATAAAGATCGGATAAATGGAACATTTAATAGTTTTTATTTCACGCACCACAGTTTGAAGAGCAACCTGACAAATCCAACGAAAGGGGCGCACCTCGGACCCTCTCAGAAACGAAAACCGAAAAAAAAATTAAACACAAACACAATATAAAGACCCTCCACGACCGCGATGGTGCATTTTCACCAACCGCGCTGCACATAATCGAAAAAAATTATAATTTGGGATTTTAATGCGGTTTTCCCCATGCCGGCGACGAAAAACCTAAAAAAACCATCACAGCGAGGGCCGGAATCGTTTTTCTCAAGTGCAGGCCAGCGGAAAGGGAATAAATTTCGCCACTGCTCGATAATGCACCGGGGCAACGAGGGTCAATTGGGGCGACGAGTGGACCAAAAAGGGTGAAAATGGACACTACTCGCGTCATTCGCATATACGCACAACATTTTTTTGCCAGGCCCTTCCCTTTGTGCAACTTTGCTTTTTTTTCCGAGTCCGCTCTATTTGGGGTTTGCGCAAGAAGGGTAATATTTCATCTGATTGCCGTGCATGCATATTTATAAATAATGCGGTTCGTTTTGTTTTTTTTTTTTTGGTGCACAAAAACAAATAGTGGGATGGATTTTGTATGTCTGGTCCTGGCAATCATATATGATGCAGAATTAATTTCACTCTGGGAATAAAATGTTTTTGTTATGTCAATGGTTTTGGTGAGAAAATAAGCGACGAGTGATATGATCGATATTGTTTTATGGATAAACAGGAATATCAATTTTTTTCAAAAGTGAAACGATGCCCTTCGGTCAAAGGCATCGACGGTAAATTTTTATTATGAAAGTTCAGATGGCTTTGGTGCGAGGGATAAAATCGCGTATCTCAATTTGCAGGCTCACCCGTGGCAAGTACTTAGGTAATTAATGGCGTCCCGTCCGTCAACGGGATGCAATATTTCGGGTATTTTGACACTTTCTGGAAACAGTGTCTCGTCAAATATTATACAATATCATTTTATATATATTAGAAACGTTAGATAATGTAAAGCTGGTGCACGGAGGCTTAGTTTGATTGATGCATTTCTGTATCGGGACGAAGGGATCAGAATGTGTACAGACTAGGGTGAGTTTTCTGAAAAATAATAGTAAATGTCCACTAAAAAAAAAATGAAAATATTTTATTATATATAATTTTCAATGATGTACTATTTTATTGCTTATTAAAATAAATCAGATTTAAAACATATTTAAAAAATATAAGCGAAAACAAGAAACGGCCGAATATGCCGAAAACCTCCCCTCTTGATCCGCGCATGAAAATTTACATATCAGACGATACTATGAATTTATATACACACATAAACCAGATGACTTTCAGGGGGCAGCAGTCGAGCTTTTATCGAAAGCCTCGAAGGCTTCGAGCCGTTTTGACGGACGTGCCTAATGAGGGCGTGTGCCCTTCGGCGGGAAGGTTCGCGCGAAAAATACAAAGTCGCTAGGGCCAACTTTTAATGGGATACGGTTTATCTGCTGATTAACCGGAAGCCCGTTGTTAATTGAAAAGAAAAAAAGGAGAGCGAAAATGATGGAAATCATTATTGTTGCCGCCACGTGTGTGCAACGCGTAATAAGGAAAATTACTCGATAATTAACGCGCGTATCGTATTTCAAAAACCGTACCGTTTTTATTAAAAAGCGAAAATACATACAGAATTTAAAAAAATAATGTTAATTATTATCTTATCGACTGAACGAGAAATTATAAAAATTTTAATTTCTCAACAGCACGTCACACAAGTCAATTTATGAATTCCACTAAAATGTTAGCGTTTTCGTCTGAAAGCCGCACGTATACATGAAAATTTCAATGCTTGCCGAAGGGCTCAATTTTAATTTAGGCGTTCACCTGTTCAAAAACGAGACGGTCCTCTCGTCGCAGGGCCAGGCTTAATTAATTTCGGGCCTACAGAAGGGTCGGTGTAATAGTCAAAGGGCAAGAGTGCCTGCGACGGAAGCCGACGAGATTATCGCCCATATAAAATTCAACTACAAACTATTATGTGTAGTTGACGTGGCAGGCCAATAACGAAACGTTTGGATATCGCCGCCGTTTCGTGTCGAAATTGTATAAAGTTCCCAAATAAAAATATTCAATGTTTCCCAAAGCGTTGATCGTACACTGATCCGTGAGACACGGTCCGTTTCGTAACGTAATGAACATCTAATATGACGGGATTTCATTATGATATTAGAGCGTTTCGAGACACGGGGTGAATATTACCGGCGCGGATGAACACTTTGAAGCCGCGATACTATACTAGGGATGGTTACGGGCGCGTTTTCAAATAAAAGGTTTAAAGCCCTCGGCTTCGTATTATGTAGAAAATGAAAATAGACAAAGCTTATTAAGCAGCGAAGGGCAAACGGAACTACGGCTCGGCTGCCGTTCCTTCCAGATACATGCAGTTCATAATGGCAAGATTTCAACGATGTTATAGTGACAGATTTTTATGTGTTTGAAAATAATTTTCGGACCGTCAATAGGTTCGGTCAAGTAATTTCATATTCGTTCGTGAATAAAAAAGGCAAACAGGGGTCATGGTCGACGACGGACGAAACTAATTTAAAACTTCGTACGGCCGGGTGTGTCGTAAAATATTGAACTCGAGACTTTATACAGAAAAAAGGTTTCGAAACGGAAAAAGCCTCGATCGAAAATGAATTTCTGTTGTTTTCTTGCCAACTTAACGTAGGTAGTTTTACGCGTTTACGCGAACACGGAACTCTATTAGTTAACGGCACCGTTCGATATATGAATTTCATTTCCATAACGTTTCCCATCAATCACCCGTTTTACTTTATCGAATAGTCAATCGCTTAATGTGTTTTTTTCGCGAGCGTTACGAAAGCAATTTTTCACAACTCGACGGAAATAAGAAAGCGTACGCACGAAGGTCCAATCGAACGCCAATACGAATCGACGATCAGCGTTTAATTCGCATTCACAATATCATTCGCAAACACAGAACCAGAATTCGATAAGAGACATCTGTGTATTATTTACACGTCACTTTGTGAAGCCCCGGCTCGGAACATCTTGAATCTTGTGCTGGTTCTCTGCACCTGTCTGCTGCTGCCATTGTCTAAGTGTTTGCGAATAATGCACGAGCATATTTCGTCGTTTGCCATAAAATGTGCCATCTTCCCATTTCGTGCAGTTGCTAGCTTTCCTCAACAGCGTCTCTTATTTACGACTGTATCACAAATGCAGCAGAACGTTTGTGCAGTTGTTTTTTTCATGAACGACTTTCCGTGATCGGAATACGAAGTTCGATTAATTTTAAAATTTATTATAAATACTTCGTGTATTACATAAAACCAACCGAAAAAGATTTATAAATGAAAATGATTAATTAAAAAATATATATCGATAAAGCGCATAGCGAAAATTTCGAGGATCATCGCTCGGCTGATCCATCGAATTCGTTAAAAACCGAATTTGTTTTCAGTAGGGTTATTGGGGTGTGAATATAAAAATCAGAGTCGTTGCGGTAAAGCGTACCGAGTTGAAAAGTTCAGAAAGTTCACGAACCGGAATCGGCCCGTTCGACCGGACGTGTGTGGTTTTGAACCGCACAAAAAGCCAATTCGCAAAGTAGGCAGCCGTCGGGTGATTTCGAGAAAATGGCAAGGTAAGCGGGAAAATTACGTGATTAAAAGCACCAGGATTGCAAGTACGGCACGTGTTCGAAATATGATCAATTTCACATCATTTGTCAAAGGCAGATTCTGGAAAAAAACATCACGATATCATTAAAAGTTTGAGTACTTAAGCATCGTCTCTTCTGTTGCATATGAATGTATAATAGTAAACTTATAGGTTCGAATCGATCATTCCCCAATATAAACACATCGAACTCTCGCTTTCAGAAGTATCGATGGCTATTCGCGAAGGCTATTCACAGGCACTCCCAGTTTACATTGAAGACAGATTAAATCCCAGAACGCAGGCCGGGGGGAGCGGGATTTCGGGGCGAGGGGAACGGGTTCTTTGGGCAAGGGGGAAATGTTCTTCGGGCTTTACGACGTTCGAATTCGAAACGAGCCCCAACAGTGGAGTCACGGACGAAATTATCGGCTTAACGACTCGAACAACTGCACTATAAAGCGGAAGTTTACTGGGCGTTTCCCGGAGATTTTTCTTTCGCGGAAAAAATACGCCTTTTAATTACGGCGCTAGCACTCGCCGGCCGTTTTGAATGCGCGATTTTTTCCCGCTTTCGTTTCGTATTTTTTATGTTAAATCTTATTTTTTCCATGGAGCAGTTTCGGCGCAGAGTTGGAAAGAGCGCTAAAACTTTACGGTCAATAGCGGTGTGAAATTTTCGAAAAGTTCAACGGACGGAATATCATATTATATTTTAATTTTGATATAATATATCTTTATCAAAAATGAAACATATTCAATAACAAAATATATTAAAAACAAATTGAACAATTCATCGAGCGCAAAACCTCCCCCATCCAGAAAATCCACCCGATCCACGCGTAGGGCGTCCCAAGAAAATTTCGACCGAATTGATTTGCGCCTAAACGACCCACCGCCGCCTTTTGGATAGCTTTAATAAAATAAAATGGCGGATTGAGTGGGTTAGCCCAACTTCCGTATACCCGCCACGGTACCGACGTACCCCTTACGGTCGATGCGGTCGTTCGATCCGCGGTTATCATCCTCTCGGGTGCACTCGGACCGGATTAGCCTTCGCGGGGACGAGCCAGAACCCCTGGATGAGGATGGAAGCCAACGGATGAGGTAGGACTTGTGGTGCGAGGCAGGTGGATGAAGAAATCCGACGGCGCTTCCGGGCGTATACAATATTCAGTGTGTGCCGGAAGTGGAAAATCGTCGTGAATTTTCAGACTTTTTTTTTATTGGTTCGTTCTATATTTCGCTCGACAGCTGTTGGGTCGATCTGATTTTTTTTAGGAGAATTTTCAGTGCAAAAGTTTTTCGTGCTTGTATGTCAAAGAACTCAATATAAGTTTTTTGTTCGATTGAAATGAAATTTTATATTTGTATAATATAAAATATTATATCCGGATTGATCGTAATAGTTTCCAAAGTAAAGGGCCTAGATTTAATCTAGCACTCATAATTTTCACGCCATATTATACAAATACGTACACAGCAAGGGTATACCCGTGTAAGGGCGGGTCCTCGGGCAAAAACTAATAAATTCCCGATAGCCGAATCAAATGTTATTGGTCGGGGACGCGGTTAACGTTTTCGATGATGCGACACTTTTCCCATACACGCACACGCCAACCCACCCACCGTCCAATATTCGCCATGGAGGCATTATTATGCGCAAAAGTGAAAGTTTTCGCGGGCACGGGCGAATTTACGATAATATCCCGGCGCGTTATTGAGTGTGGAGGTCTCCCGGGTCAAATTAGTTCAGGGGCCCCATCCACGAATTTCCCTTCTGGTCGCCCTTCGATCCTTCATACTTTTGTCGAGGGGCTAATTTCGACCGAATATAATAAACGGGCGAACAATGATGATTGCCCCGAACGGGAATCGCCGGAGCAATTAGGAGCACTTGCGTGGGGCGCCGTGTTTTCATCATCGGCGAAAGCGTTGACGTTTATTCGATCTCTTAATTTCGGTTGACGCCTGTCGGAGTCATGCTTAATCAAAATAAATCCTAGCGCGGTCTATACTGGATAATTTTTGATATCGATTCAAGTTTATAATAAACGAAGCGGGGGCACAATATTACGTTGGGTCGATTGGCTGCAATTACCAGAAGGACTTCGGCAAACTTCTCTAACGACGTCGCTCATCTTGGAAACGCAACAAGGGTCGTCTGAGGAGTTCTAGGGGAAGAAACTACAAGGATCTCTTATAGGCGACCGAGATATAACCTACACTTTCGCTTACAGTCGCTACAGGATAATTTACCCTCAGATTATCGACGGTGTGTTTGTTCGACGTGTCTTATTCGACTAACATGACCCAACGTTTGTATGATAGCAGTTGTATACGAGTACGCCTGAAACGGCCTTAGGGCTGAGAATAAACCGAAGTCATATCTAAAGTTGAATAATATAATATAAATCTGATAAATCAAATAAATGTTCATTAAGAAGCAAATAATCTGAGATGCATTAAATCGCATCACGCCGAGTGAAACAAATGTTCAGCGTGTGTTTGCGAAACGTCGATTTGTCGAATTCGCCCTTTGTAATGGTGTCACGCCATAACGTCAATATCCCACACTTTCCCATTTAGCGCACAACGAAATATCATCACATATAGGGCGTGTTTGCTTTCGGCTCAGTGCTACATGCACCCACTATACACCACCATAAAGCGAAAATGGTCGGCAGAAACCTTAGGTTGAATCATAAATATTCATGTTTACGACCGCCACTCGATAAATGTGTGTGCATTTTCAGATTTTCAACCGAAAACGTCCCGTCCGGTGTTATCAAAGGTGGGACAACGCATGTCCGATATTTTATTTAGAATTTGGCGAGAAATAAAAGTTGTTGAATAATTAAGAGATTTAAAATCGTATTTTCATATATATAATTGAATCCGCAGATGGTGATGTATTGTACGCTTCGAGCACAACTCGGCCGAAATAAAGTTCTCAGACGGTGTTAACCTAATTCCAGATGAAAAATAACATCGCAGAATATTCGAGCGACCGAAAATAATAATGAAGAAAAAAAATAAAGGAGCGAAAGCGCAAGATTAATCGCGGCGACAAAGTAGAGTGATGATGTTCGCGCCGAGTGTACGTTAATACTTTGGACTTGGGCTAAGAGTGTGATGCGTTTGCAAAACAAGTATGAAAAAAATCGAGTTAACTTTCGCGAAATTTTCGAAAAGTTCAACTAAGCTTTCGTACGTAATACGCATAAGATTTAATTTGTATTATACATCTGAAAATTTTAAAAACTCATTTTTTCAAACGAAATTCAAAATACAACCAAATCGAATCGAATTTTTTGATTACATACAAATATTTTGGATAGGATTTTGAATGTGTTTAGGGACACGTAACTACGTAGCTAACACATGAACTCCTTCCGTATCTCACAAGTGATATATGGTTTGTTCGGTGCCACTTCGAGAGTGTGACAACTGTACCATCAAGTTCCGCGGTAAACGACGTTTTAACGGGGACGTATCGCGATTTGCAAAGTTTAATCTTGGCGAAAATTCGCCGCGGCCGTAAATTTGTTCATAATTGCGCAATAAACTGCACAGTCGAAATTAACGAGAGCCAAAGGGTGAAACACACGTGTACATTATAGTACGTATACAGGACCTGGGATACTATCCAGGAGGGTTCTACGGGAATCGTTATGGGGATGTTCGAGCGATATTAACGTCTGAGTAACGCACCCCTATATGTGAAAGATGCAGTTATCAAATTACTCGATGCAGTGAAAGTAAAGCTGAATACGTGCATACGCGAAATTGATATTAAATTCGGAAATTAATGTTATAGGCGATTAAGCGCGGATATTATTATTTTATAGAATCGGAGTGTTTCTATGCGACCTCTCCGAGCATTTTTTAAAACTCGGAGTGGTTTTTCGGTCGACATAAGGGTAAAGTAGAGTTGTTTCCTCCGGAAGAAGATGGGTCCTTAACGGCAAAAGGGATGAAAAAACATCGAACTAATCTTCGGTCGGGTCGAAGAGGGATGAGCCACGAGTTCGCGACGCCCTTAATAGTTTTCCATCAGCTTTGGCCCTTTTTCCGCGCGATTCGGGACCGAGTGGAAAGTCCCACCCGTGGAAAAGTCTTGCTCGTGGAAAAGCGCTGGAAGGTCAGATGCCCAGGACTTGATGGATTGCCGACGGTCATATGACGCGAAAGTTTTTCCCGGGAAAATGCGACTGTTCCATTTTCGGGGAGGGAATTTTCGTACTATGCCAGATTTTTACTTTCTCATCGTTAGACGACTAGAAATTTCCATAAAATATATATAGTATTTTTAGAAGCGTTATATTCAGTATAAAATATTTATTTAGATAAATTTTTGAGAGTATTATATTGAAATTAAAAAATATTTAAGAAATTTTGACATATTTTCCATAGTACAATTTTCTATTAAAGAAGTATTATATTTAGTAACGAAAGATCATTGAATATTTCGAATCGTTTGTTCTTGCAATTTTTCATCCTGACATAGTATTAACACTAATTGCTTATCGTTCGTTTAAAAATGTTTCGCAAAGGGAAAAATTTCGCCATATTCGCGACGGGGTCACGTATTAAAAATTTTAAAGCGATCGTTCAATGTCAAAATCGCATAACCGAGTTCGAAAAGTCCGCGCACAAAAAACGAGATAAAATTAAGGACAATGAATTTCATCGCGATTATTTCGTTTTTTATCATTTAGCGCAGAATAATACAATAATGGACGGTCTTTGCGTTTTCGCTTTATCTCCGGTGTACACGAATAATTTACAAGATAATTTCGCAACGCACAAAACGATATATCACACGACGGACCGAAAAAGGTTAAATTTCCATATTAATATATTCACAAACGTGTTTGTTCGCGCTTTAAACGTATACGTACAGCTTCGCCCGATTTTTTTGTCGTCCGTGAAAAATTAGACAATCGCAAACATGCGCATATTATTGAGAAAGAGCACAAAGAGAATTGTTATGACGTGCTTTCATACAATATTCAGTTTCGGAATAAACGAAAATGTACCCAAAAAACAAACTTACACGAAAAACATAATATGGACTTTCGTTATATTTAAGCGTAGAATTTCATTGAAATATTAAAGCGAGGAGGCGACAAACGCAAGCTTTTTATTTTCGCATTAATCTCAATTTAGGGGTCCGATTCGCATAAATATTTAAGCGTAACGACTTTCTTTCGGTCCGACACTGTTGCGAACGTTCCTCCAAAACGAGTCGTAAATTCCGTTGAATAATTCGCACGAATCACGTTCGATAGGGCCGAAATTAAAACGAGTTAACTGAAAGAAAGCCGAACGCAAAAGGTTTATTGTTTGAGGTCACATCCACGTTCGCGAATAATAAGGTCGCGTTTACACGGCGATCGCGTGCTCGTTCCGATAAATGAAAACGTTTTTTCCCCATCCAATTTTTCCACGATTTTTCGGCGTAATGGCGGGGGCTAAAGCGAGAGAATTATTGAATAATTCCGGCGGCTATTTTCGGCGGTCAGAAATACAAACAGAGCGTCACGGAAACGGCAACGGGGAAAGGAGCGAAATCGAAAAACTTGACCGGGGAAATTACGCTAAACAGAAAAACGGAGAGAATCGAAACGACATGGTGCGGTTCGCGAACCGCAATAATGTGGACGAATCGATTTCGTGCACGCCAAGTTCGTATCACATTTACAATATTTTCACCGAGAGAAACTTTGTCGTATTTAATACCGGCCCCTCCCGTCGTTTTTTATGCTTTTCGCTTATCGCGGGAGAAAATTTTTAATAAAGTGCGCTTTGCTCCGTGCGATTATCGCGTTTTTTCCGTTGCCTGCTTGTATGTTCACGTGCTAAGAATTTTTCGGTTCGGAATAAATGTGGAAGTATTTTATAGGGAAACTTATTGTAATACAAAACGGAAGTGTACGTATGGTTTTGTGTATGACTGAGAACGAATTCACATGCGAATTCAAAGTCGTTCTATTGATATATACGATTCGACGAAAATGCATGGTGATTTGCCGTTTTGATAAAACCAATATAACGCAATTAAGTAAATATATTTCTATTTAATTAATAAAATTATTACGAAAAAAAAATACAATACATGGAAAATTGATTAGCCTTATTTAATTCTGGCCGATGTTAAGCAATGAATGCCATTATTGATATAAAATAATGTGAAGGATAAACCGTCTTAATAAATTTTTAAAAAGATTTTTTCCTATATGATAATATAAAATATTACTATTAATAATACCACGTTCGACAAATCAACAATTAAAAAAAAACAGAACGACTTTTCTCATAATGCCACCATCGAACAATTTTCCCGGCAAAATCTTCGAAGCGTTCGAAAACAAGCGACAATCATTAGAACGATGATGAACGAGCTTTCGATCCCTATCTCGTTCGCAACTTTCGCGGTTCGCAAAAGGGGTACTTTTGCGATTCGCGATCAGATAGCGGGGGGGGCGGGGGCGCAACACACTTTGACAAACGCTGGAATCGAACAATTTATCATCGGCCGCGTAGCCGAAGGGTGGGCCGATAAGGTGTGTTCGGGACAGGAAACGCTTTTATCGGTACCACCGCCACCAGACACTTGATCAATTCGAGAAATTAACTTTCGCGGCGAAAATAAATTCCGTGTTTTTTTTTTCATTTCGCCTCTGAAGTGTCTCATGACTTCGCTACGTTTCTGTGTTCCGGAAATTTAAATGAAAATCAAATTTTAGACGTCTGGTTTATGTATTAAAAAAAAAAAATGAATGTACGTGAATGGATGAATTAAAATTTTCATGCTTCATTATGCGGTAATAAAAAAATATAATATACAGCATAACATTTTTGAACATCAAAATGAACTTATAAAATGAAAAAATTCAGAGTTTTTTTATAATAATAAAAAAACAAAGCTTTACAACTAAATAGTCGGGGGCGCGTTGTACAAACGCCCGTGCTAAATAGCGGATTACGATCGTCGTGTTTAATGGAAAAAAGTACAATTTTAATTGTTATTTCGCTTACCCCCCTCCAAACAGCGACACCCCGCGCTTCACTTCACCTTCCGTTATTAACGCCCCATTAAGTAAAGCTTAGCTTCACCCCCTTCTCACCCTTTGCAGACGCCATTAGCCCCTTATCGTTCCGCGAAGAGAAATAACCGAGCACGCCTTTTCCACCTCTGCGCAGGTTTTAGTTTCCTAGTTTGTCGAATGTGATATAAAATAAGTCGTGTGTGTGTTAAATAAAAATCCCAAGTATGCCGGTGGGTGCCCTTGAACCTGGTAACGATTTAGTTTTTATATAGAAATCGACGCAGTAAGATTGGCTAAAAATAAATAGAAATATTCAATTTCCCGCCTCGCAAATATCGAATCCGTTTCGTTTTGCGAAAATCGATGAATTGTACAGGAATAAAGTATCATATTTGATTCGGGATGTAAATATTTGTAATGAAAACATATAATGTTTTTATGGAAATATCACTGATGTTCTCGAAATTTTCCAAATAATAAATTAGTTTTATATTCATGATTATTCGAAGAAATAATTAATTCGTTACAATATTAAATGAATCAATTAACATAACGAAAGTAAATAATTTTTATATATGAATACTGAAAATTAAAAACAACTTAAGTGCCGAAAAATCCAAAATCGGTTTTATGCCAGAAATACGTTTTATATACCAATTTTATACCAATACACGTTTTAAAATATAGTAAAAATTCCCATACGCAGTTTTTAATAGCATATATCTATTACCCCAATAGGGGTACAAGTCAGCCTACCAACGCCTAGGTGGACACCAGTCAAGTGGACACATGCCAGCCGTACACCAGTTAGG
>JAOXNN020000027.1:5732990-5792188 GCA_028571205.2 Hydropsyche betteni | reverse complement strand
GGTTACCGTGAATTTCTGGGAATTTTCCGTGCTTTCCCCGCGATTTCTATAAAGGACAAAGTTTAATTTCCAAAAAACAGACTCAGAGAACTTTCTGTTTTATAAGTATATAGATTGTGCGCGTTCATCATTATATAATTCAAATCTGGTGTATTAGTTAAAGTTACGTGTGGGAATTCGGACAGTCATCGAGTGTTTTGACTGGAAAATTCCCAGGATAATAAAACAGACGGGTCTCTGTTGGAACGCGAACGATCGCTTCACCTAGAGAAAACGGCTCCTCTTTGCGACCGCGTACGGGAGGCGTTCAAAGGGAAAAAAGTAAAGAAAATTGCCGGCAAGTTATCTCGAGATCTAAATTGCAAAAGTAGAGAAAACGAGAGGAGAGTTCGCCAGAGCCGGGACTTGGGAGCCGAGAGGGATGGGTTGGCGAGGCAGAGTGGTTATTAGGAGGCCGCCACGGTTGATTAGTCGAAATTCGAGGGGATTTTCATCCTTCGAGATAAGGAAAAGCGTAAAAAGTAACGATTTTCCTTGGCTAGAGGAGGTGGCGAGGGCAGCTGCGGCTAGGAAAGACCCTCTCTCGCGAAGCGTCCGATTATTATTATATGGAATTGATGAAACGATATCAGTTCCATTATTATTGAGCGAAATTGGAAACTCGCAATGAATGGATAATAAAGAAATACGGGATCAAAGAGCCAAAATGTCAAAGAAGTGATCGATCAGATATGATCGTATAATGAGATTTTTAAACACGAAATTATCGCAAATATTTAAAATTGATTCAATTAGGAGATTAATGATCGTTAAATCTCAAAAAATAACATGTCTCATTATAATGAAGATAATCAGAGAATGGTAACGTCTCGACGAAAAAAAAGTTCTCAAGATTCAAAATTGAGAAACGTGACAAAGTGAACGTTAATTTCGGAGCGCAGGTGACGCGAAAATTAATTAAGGATTAATTGCTTCGATGGCGCGTGACGCTTTTTTTTCCATAATTTCATCCCCATGCTTTAGTATTACATTGTCGGTCGGGCGAGCTACCGGGTGTTAATAAAGTCGGTTTAATTGGCGCCTGGAAAGGAACTCTTTAATCAAACGCCTACGTGTCGGCGGTTTTATTTTCAATACAATGGTGCCGAGGCAATTTCAAGCATTCATTTACTCGAGCCGCATACAGCGAGACATCAAAAATAAAATTCATGCGAGGCGTGAAGGGAGAAAAGAACGCAAAAACCATAAAAGCGAGAATTCCAACCAATATGTATAATATATTAGCATATTCGAGTTGGCGAATACGTCATGCGGGAAAATCGTTTTGTTGGCGTCGGCCGCATAATCGGCGTCGATTTTTCCGCGGGAGAGCGAATTTTCCGCCAAAGTCCCTAAGGGAATTCGCCTTTCATTACAGTCGGAGGCTTTCGCTTACGTTAGGAAATATTCGGTTTTGGTTCAGCGAAATTAGCTCCTGCACTCGCCGGAAAACTCTCGGAAAAACCGTGCGCATCGATAAAGATAAGGAGCTTATGACGCCTACGGGCGGAAGCAGGTAGATCGGCTTAATGTGAACTTTTATTGTGCCGATAGGAAATCGTTTACTAACTGGGAGAGTTCTTATGGAAAGATTTTCCGAAAATCTATACTTTTGGATTTATATAGCCGTTACATAATATGAAAAAAGGAAGGTTGAAACCGATAGCTATTTTTGAGAATTCGAAATTGGGTACTACTAGGTTTTGAACTGAACTGAATTTGGATTTCCTAACCCAACTTAATCCATAGGTGCCCTAAAGGTTTCTAACCTAACCTAACTTAACAGTTCCTAGGGGCACCTATGGGATAGGTTAGATTAAGTTAGGTTAAAAAAATCATTTCAGTCTGAAACTTAATAGAAATCAAAATTTTATCAAATTAATAATTTTCCAATATGTTAAATTTCCAATCAGCAAAATAACAAGTATTTATGTACAAAAGCGCTTTTAATATTAAAAAAAAATATAAAGAACAATATGATAAAAATAATATGCAAGTCAAGGATATCCGAAAAGACGCGCGAATTAAGAAAAGAAAACGTCTCCAGAGAAACGAACGCGCGAATATCAACAGAAAAAAAAACATAAGCAAAAAATAAATAAATAAATAAAAAAATACGCAACAAACTGTAAGAAAGAGCGAACGGCCCCGCCGAAAAAAAAACGGGGCGCGCGCACTAAGCAAAAACAAAGTTCTGTGAAAATACAAATGTCGTCGGCGAAAAGGCAAAGTCATTCCGAAACAGCGAAATACGGAAAGTAAGGAAAAAAAGTAAAAAAATACACAAGAAAACTTTTCCGAGTCGAAATGAATAATGTATCGGCCGGGGGTGGGTTTTCCTCATTGAAAGCGAAGGGAAAAGTGGGTGGGTGGGCGGGTGATTTTCGGGCGCATCGTCCGACGGCCGAATCATTGCTCCGCTGAAAAGCCTTGACGAATGGGGCCATTTGTCAACCGTTCTTAGTGTACAATTTACGATTTAACGATCGGTGCCCGAACTGTGGGGCGCGGTCCCTCCGTTTTGATTTCGGGCTTCTTTTCGACATGTCAAAACGGTTAATGGTTTAGCGTTGTGACCGTCGTTTGATGTTCGAGTCTATTAAGTCGATTGTGGTTTTTTATGATCTAAAAAATGTACTATTTTTTTTCAGAAATGATGCATTTTTAGTTGATCTATAGTTTAAGGGGAAATTAAGTTTTTGCAAAAAATTTTAGTTTTTCAAAATAAATATGAATGCAAAATATTTGTACGTTGTTGAAATTGAGTTATTAAAATGTGTCGTGTAACATGTAGCGAAAATTAATGTTGATTTAACTCTGTTGCCTGAATTTTTTAAATATAAATTTTGCAATGTTGTACTGAGATTATATATGTATTTGAAAATAAAATTCGTATTGGAAAATGAACGTTTTCTATTTCTATATTCTAGCAAAATAAATTTTCAAATTCGAAAATCATAAATAAACACCGATCTAAACTAAATAAAAATACTATAGACACATCTACGACAACATCGTATTAAATTTTTTTGAACTCACTTTCTTTAGACCTCGATCTTTCGTTGGTGTCAAAGGCCGACCTCAACATACCTGAAACAACAACAAAAAAATCAACACTAACTCAACATGAGACATACAAAATTCAAACCACAGATTCACAACCGACACCCCTCATCCGGGCCGAATCTGGGTCAAAGATGCTCGAATTCCGTCGAATCGCTCTTCTTTAAAACTTTCCACTCTTCGAGAGCACAACGGGCTCTTTCAGCGTGCAGCAATCAATGGGTAGGCGCAATTTATTGGGCAATTCATTAGATTAATTCAACACGGGGCGAACTCGACGGGCATTGTCTTGGAGCGGTCGTTTTTCGAGCGCAATTAACGTTCAAGTTCGAAGCCCGGCCGCCCACGAAACCACCCACTATCCCAAACCCGGGGATATAATTAAGGGAGCCGAACGGGACACCTACGTAGCCGCAATTCAAATTTATAGCAGATATGTCGAATTAGCGCGAATTTATCGCCGACCCAAATTGGAAATTCATCGCGAAAAGGACACGTACTGTGCTGCGGCGATGAATTCCCAAGGAACACTGACGTTTCGGTTCAGATCCGAGTCGTTTGTGCACCCGTTTAATATATTGGTGGCGGTGTGGTTTCGTGAGATTGAATTATAATAAAAAGTTGTTCAAAGTTCGGTTCCGTGACGGGCCATTTTTAATAAAAACATATATGAAGCTAGATGAACTAGATGTTGTCCAGCCATTTTGTATCATAACAGCGCAAAATGGTTTTAATGATACAAAAACCTTCTCCACAAAAAAATACATATACATGCCAATTTTCATAGTGATTGGTGGGACAATGATGCAGTGAAACATTCATTTTCATATATTTAGATTATTCTAGGTGAAACCGATGTTAAATTCAAGTAAAAAAAATTAATACGTACTAATGCGTTGTGTACAGTGTAAATGTTCAGCGTTTCAGGAAACGCTTATCCGTGTGTTTTAGAAACGCGAACGTGTTTGTTTAACTTAGGAAGCCGCAAAAAGTTAGCAATGCATTTCGCGAAATCCGTATTTACGTTTTAACGGGGGCTGTTTAATTTTTGAACCGTTGTTTAAACTACGCAGCGCAATAAAAAAAAATCATATGCGGACGAATCCTCAAACCGTAAATTACGGACGATGGAAAATGTTCCGCTGGATTTCTCTTTCTATTGCGTATTTTGTATACAGTAAAATTAATTAATAAGAGCGAATAAATCAGTGAAATGGGTTGAAGTATTTTTTGTACTATGTAGATTTATCGTAAGAAAAGGACAAAAAAAATGTATTATACATAGCTAGAACAGTGTATTCGCGGGTCGTCATAAACTTTTCCCGCACAACTGGAAACCGGACGTGTATATTTTCCTTTCGTGCTTTTCATTCCATTTGTTTCTCTTTTATTTCGTGCATTTTCGCACAGTATTATATTTTATATATTTTACGCACACGTAAATATATTTTTTTTGTTCGCCCTTGCTCGCAATAAATATATTATAATGTCGACCCCTAGTATACAAATTACCGGACGAATCCTTTTATTTTACTAATGTATATGTTTTATTGTAACTCTATTGTTAAGAAGAGACACAATTATGAAAAAAGTCAACATTTATTGCGGTAGACGATTTTTTACGAGCGATTTCTGTTTACGGACATATTTTTCATGACATCCAGAAACAATTTGAAAATAAAAAGAAAAATTTTCAGTGAAAATAAAAATTCAACAACGATATGCGTACGAATGATTACAAATTACATATATTTAAAAAAATATATATTTATTAAATTTTTCGATTCATAGCGATCTTGTCTTTGAACAAAATTTGAGTAAAATTATTATACTTAGAAAACAGATTAATAAATCCGTTATCATGATCTGTAGATCATTATCTTGTATGTATACAAGAGTGTAAAGCGTCTATCAAACATTTACTTTCAATATTTTTTTTCTTCTTCAAATCGCAGGTTCATTTTCGAAACCCAACACGGAGCGACTGCGCGTATCCTTTCAATATCTCGTCTCGATAAAAATCTTTTTTAAACAAAATATATACGTAGGTAAGAGAAACGATCGTATCTGCGGGTCGTGCATCTCCCGAGACACGACCATACGTGAACAGAACTGAAATATCGGCGCTCTCGATACATGACGTCCCATTGTTATACGAGACACACGTCACGTCCTCCTCTGAGGATATCTGAGGATTCGTTCGTCGAAAAAATATCTATAGACGAATATTTTTCACAGCGATATCGAGTACGTTAAAAATATCTCATATAAAAAAAATCTACAGTGAATATACATCGGCATGTGTATTATACACAGAACAATTCTCATTGTATGTCTAGTGCACGATGTGAGTACCATAATTTCTCGAATTGTGAAATATATAACATTTATCGACGAATCGAATTTCCATTTCATTATTTCATGCAGTATAATGATACGAAAATATGAAACCGCAAAATGTCAACTTTAAGGATCGTGCGCCCTGTCTAGGGTCAAGCGTGAGTCGCGAAGCGTACACGATTTTTCGACGTGACGACACACCACACGATTTAATAATACGAAAATATGTTGAGTGTGTTTATGTGTATGTAATAAAATAATAATGTGAAGGCATCGACGATCGGAGCGATTCAGAGCCGAGTCGGCGAACAGGAAAATTGTCGAATGGGATTTTCCCCGAGCCGGCCGCATTCGTTTGACTCGTTTTTGCCCCGATCGTCGCTTTTCCTCGGTTCAGTTTTCAATTACGTCGACGACGGTGGTTTTAAGATTTAACTGATAATTAAAATGCAAATGAAAGTGCGGATCCGTCCCGGAGAAACCGTTGTCTATCATTTCCGAAGTGAGCTTTGCCTAGTTAACGCTTCCTGTCTATTAAGTGCGAATTTTTTGGGCGAAATCAATACTTTTTTCATCGACTGCAACCAAGATATTGAAAGTATAATAAATGGTGGTTCGTTATAAAAATATTGCATATGAGGTTATAAACTGAAATTCAATTATGCAATTTACTTGGCGGTTCGATGTAGCACTTTATATAAGTCATGTCAAATTGCTGTGGTGGTAAAATTTTAAATGTTCCCGTGAAACTGTCGAGTCCGATGCAGCAGCTATGGTCGACTTCTTGCAAAATTAAGCTCATTGTTCTTGGGATTCCGGTCGACCATTGTATCGGGATAATTAACCCGCTTCCGGTACAATGGGGTCACGCGAACAATCGAGAACGCGTATACAAACCCATCGTATTATATTTTACGATTTCATAATATAATATATCGCTAGGAGGAAAATGGACTTTGTTCAGGAATCGATGGAAAATATAAAAAGTTTCGCAGAGAATGTAATTTTTTAAATATATATTTTTATTTTTAATAGAATTCAAAATAAAAATGTTAGAAGAAAAAGTTAAAAAATGCACAGTTGTAGACACGCGATTGGGGAAAAGCCAAACTATGGCGGCACCTGAAATTCATATCCGCCTTTAATACAGCTATATGTATTCAGAAATATTATCTTAGACAAGGTGCTGAAACGAGATAGAACGGCCGAGATTGGGCTCAAGGAGTCGGGACGGAGCCCTTACGCATTTATTTTGTATGAAAACTGTCAAGTTGAGCAAGATGGATGTGCGCCAGAGTGCCAGAGAAGTGTTGCATTCTAGAGTGAACGGACTAGTTAATATTCGCGCGAAAATTCATCAAGAAACGACGAAATTCGCGAAAATAAAATTCGATTCATTCGAGGCTTTGGCGCGAGGATTTCGCTGCTCAATGGAAATTTCGTCGAATCATATTAGATCATATTATGCGAGCTTTAGGGCGGGCTTAAAGGTGGTTCGACACTATCGCACCCCGGAGGGAACACCTCATTATCGTATTCAATAGAGCGTCTCATTCAGATGCTAGTTGCGAACGGGATTATCCGCCGGATTTGAACCCATGCCACGGCAATGAAAAAGAGATTCAACTCCCTCGCTATTTCGGGAAGCTTTCCTTCGCTATCTGAGAATGAAAAAAAACCTCCGAATTGATACGTATTGGTACGTTGAACCGCCGATTGAATTTATTATTATACAAAAAAATCATCGACGTACACATTAAATTTTTCTGATAAATAAAAGTCAAAATTGTTAATGAAAAAAAATTGAAATTTTGGTTCGAATCGTATAAGAAACTGAAACCTATTCAAATACAACAGAAAAGCTGAACGTTGCGTGTTAACGGACGCATTCAAAATAGAATAGTGATATAAAAAAAATACAGAACACATATAACATAAAAAGGACGTCGCCTCACAAAAGGATAGGCTTAAGCCCCAAAATTGGAGATAAATCGAATTTCTGCGGGGGTCGGAAAAGTGCACGCGGGAAAAATGGAAATTGCCGACGACGCACCTGTGCGGCCGCAACTATCCGACAATGGCGAAATATTTATGCAGATTCGATTGGAGCCGTGGAAAAGTTTCCAAAGAAGAAAGAATCGGCGCCCTCCGAGAGGGCCGCGACAGAGATTGAGGGCGGATCCGTGCGTCGGGAGGAAAATTGAAAAATCCACGCGGGAAAACGGTGGAAATTGCGGGATTTTCTCCTATTTAGAAATTAACTCAATTTTTTTTCGTATGAATCATAAAAAAATAAAAACTTGAGGCGATCATACCGAAGTTTGTGGTGTTTGGATTAATATGGGTTATCAAAAAAAAAATTATATTTAAAAGCATGACGTATCAATTTCATAATTCAAACGCCACAATACAGCAGTAATCTACCGAAAACAGAAAATATGAAATCTCTTTCAAAAGATCAGATTAGCCAAATTGCACAATCATATCGCCCACACGTTCGATTAAAACGTCAAAACGCTAGATCATTTCACGTGATTAATCCATCCTCTGGCTGCACACGTGTTTCAGACCTTTCAGTCCTTTGAAGCTCGCACACAATTCAGAGCGCATACGACCATACAATATACCCGACATATTTCCAACACACACGATTCCGCGACGTACACGTGTTCTTCATGGTTGTGAGTCGCGTTTCGACGGCAATTAATTCGTATGTAGGCGCAGCGGGTTAATAACATAATCGTAATCGGTTTCAGGAGGCTTTCACGTGCCTAGATTGCCAGCGACCTCCTAATTACATTCAAAACCGAAGCGTCTATCAATCATCATGCACAGGTGTCAGGGGGTTGTGTTGTTGGGGTTGAAGTTGCGATGCCAAAGTTCAATTATTGTTTTCACGCTAGGTCGATTGTATCATGAGGAAAAAAATGAATTTTCTATTGCTGTTTCATATTGATTGATCGAATTTATTTATGAAAAAATGTTGTGTATATGCTACGTTTGTGTAATCGCTTCGTACATGATTGAAGCAAATAATCTCATTTTGTTTATAAAATTTAACAATATCTAGTGGATAAAGATGTCATCTAGTGTAAGTGCATCACTATTCATCTTTGTTAAATTTAATAGATAAAACAAGATTTTTTACCTCGTTCATGAGTTTCAAAAACGTAACATATATAATACGAATATATTAAGAGGCACTTTTAAAAATTTTCAATTCGCAAAAATTTCTGGAAACGAAGTCACATTTTTCTTTACGAGTCTCATGTAAAAATACGGCAAAAGTTAAATAAATAACTCGAAATCGTGGCTACGTAGAATGCAGAGAGAGAAAGAGAGAGAGAGAGAGAGACGCCGAGTTTTATGGGAGACCGAACGATATTTTATTGAGTGAAAGAATCGTTCATTAAATCGCGTGAGGGATTTATGTGCGCCGGCGAATTTTCCCTGCCCTCGGGAAAATCCCCCGACTGCGCCACATACACACACGCGAACGTTATCCCGCACATAGTGATACTAATACGGCATAGTACTCGGCGGTGTTCGGGAAAGTTTCGGAGGCGCATGAATGTCCCGTTTATGATTTATAATATGGAGAATGCGGCGTCCGTGATTTTCTTGCGAGTATAAATCTTCAACGGTACGTCGAACGTTAAATGTCCACAAATCTATGTATGGATGCTGCGTTTCGAGAAAGGTTGCGTATAATTTTGAGCTCTAGCATGGGTTTGTCATTGAAATTTCGGCGGGGAATTTTTGAATTTTTTTATACATACTTTTGCAAAAAATATCATTTTTTTTTCATTTTTATTATTAAATTCATAATTATATTCTGTATGAAAATAATTTTATAGAACATTGACATGATAAAAACATTTTATTTTTTTATTTTTAACGAAATGAAGATGTTATATATTATTTAGATAGAACAATCAGACGACATTTTTCGAAACGATAGACTTTCAATTATTCGGGTCACACACACACGTAGGTGTGCGAACATAAAAAAGGACGATGGGGTAGTGTTTTCGTCTTGTTTTTCCAAGGATCGGTTGCATTGGGCGTTCGCGGATATTTATTGGCGGACGGCCGTTTCCGCAGAATTCAATATACGACCCCGAAATAAACCTAACGGTCACGACAGTGGTATCCAACATGTGTTCAAAACGATTTAATTCAAAAAATTTTTATATAAAAAATTCATGATGATGATGTTCAGCAGTTATTAAAATTATTTGATTATAATTATGATTTTTTCAAGTAATAAATTAAAATGTTGAATGTCTATGAATTAAGATTGACTCGATGTATTTGTTTTTAGTAAATCCAAATTAAAGAGGTCATAAATTTGTTTCGGATTTATTAGCTGAATTATCAAATAGGGTCAATCCAATGACGTCAAAAGTAAATTCTATTTTGGTAATGTTTAAATGTCATGACATTATAAAAATTACGTTGGAAATTACGAATATAAAATGTCATTAATGTATTCAAAGATTTTGCATTATTGAAACGATAAATTCAAATCTCTATGATAACTTTAGTTTTATGTTTAGTTTAACTATGAAAAAATTGGTTTTTAGTACTTTAATTCATTATAAATGACCTTTCTTTACTAATAATAACAATATCTGAACATCTTACGGTATATAAGACCACATAAAACTTTTATTTTGCTACTTTTTACTCAAAATAAATTTATACGCAAAAAAAAAATGTAAAGAACACACGAAAGAAAACTTCCCATGTTACCTAATCGCGAATTGAATGCATATGTTTTCGATACGCGGAACGAGGATACCCAAGCGAGCTTTTGAAAGCATCTCAAAAGCGGCACCAGTTTAAAGTTATGCGAAAGGAGAAGGACCATGTAACCAGAGGAATGGGGCCGGGGAGGTCGGCAAGAAAAGCTCGCTCATCGTAAAATCTACATTTTAAAGAATTGAAGTTTGAGTCGAACGACGTTTCAGTTTCGCCGAAACTACAAAGTGAATTCGAGACCCGGGCACAACTTTTCTCCGGTTCTTCCTCTTCTTCGTCGGAAATATTTACTTTGGAGGAGCCCGCATGCGAAACGGTGGTGCGAGGATTTCCTTTTTCGTTCGCCTTTTGTCTTTTTTCGGTGGAATTTTATATTGAGGAAGGTTTCCTCTATTTTTTTTTTTAGTTCATCTCGATAGAAGTTTCCAGGATTGACCCGTCACCCCTTTCGGCCGTAAAAAGTTATTGGTTACGCGCAATTAAAACCTGTGCCATAAAATGAAAATCAATGGTGAATTTCATTAGTGTTTTTTTATACTAGCATATCCAATTTCAGATACTAAAGCCTCATACTAAATTCAAATTTATATGCGCAAATAAAAATAAATCGGTTCACATAATTTTACGAATCAAACAGAGTATATTGTGTTAATTGTTTTGGGAGATAAGTCTCCGATAAGATGCGTTTATGAAAATTGAATATGTGGGAAAGAAAAACAAAACTGAACTCCAATCATAATAGGACCACTCAAAAGTTTTGAAGCAAAACAGAGTCAGAAAGGAGGAAAAATTTAAATTGGCGCCAAAGTATAAGCTTTCTCAAAGTTGAAAAACACAACTCGATAATTTAATACGAAGTAAATAAGCTCCCTAGCAGGTCCTCGAGGAAAAACTATTCAGTATTAAAAGTTCGCGGATTGGGGAAATTAGTTCGATGTGATTTTCAACGCAAACTGTAGAATAATATTTTTTGCTCGCTCAACTTTGGTTCAAGCTAGCAACGCAGTCGACTAATTGAGCCTTCTACAAACCAAAAAAAAAAATATATATATTCCAAAAATGTAGAAAATACAGCTTAACAATATTGGCGAGCTTTGAGCTCACGAGCAAAACCCTAATTGGGTAAAAAAAAGTAAGCTCATAGAACAAATTAGCGCCGAGTTAACGAAATAATTTAATTCACTAGTGTTTCCACAAAACCTAACACAATTAAATACTAAATATTCATATGAAAGCATTACAAGCGACTAAAAAATTATAATACCGTATTCCAGACATGTATTTTGATTATAAATAAAGTAAAATATCAAATAATAAACGATCCATTATAACAAAATTCAACTACATCTAACGTTACATCGCCGTCGATAAATTCAACAAATGCACATAAAAAACCATCAAAGAAAATCGCATGCAAGTGCCAAAACACAAAATAAACCCGAAAAAAAAAATGCATTTCTCTAAAGATCGCCGAGTTACCCGCAGTAAAGCCTTTGAAAAGTTCGGTCGCGCGAAAAGCTCGAGCGGCCCGAGCTACACGGGGCTCAAATTAAAATTTTCAACCCCTGCTACGGCTATGGAGTTTCTATGGGCGTCTACGTTTCGTTCCATACCCACAGCCCACACGAAACACATAAAAGCCTCCACCAGTCCGCACCGAACTCGCGTTAAGCCTGTTAAAATTTCACGCTCTGCACAATTTCAGTCGGTCGCCCTTGTGCGAGTTTCCCTTCTGGAATTGGTGAGCCTTTCGTCGAAACAATCAAATCTCTGCTGATTTTCCAGAATCGCTCTATTTAATTTTGCAATTGCGGAAAACTCCCCCCCTTTCGGAGGGTATGCTTCCGACGATGCGCTATGCAAGATGTCCTAGTTATGGTTTTGTTCTGAATTCGAAAATGATTATGCGTTTCGGACGTGGGCTCCTAATTGAGAATGAGTTAATTCCGAAAATGCATTCATTGCATGAGCAAGGTATACGAAAAATATGTAAACGATTGCATTTTACTTCAAATTACTGAAAATTCTTATGTTTCATCGGAAATTTAAGTGAAAATTATTCGTATGTTAATTTCTAGTTATATAGTTATAAATTATTCGTAAGTGTTGAGAATGGCCTAGTATACTGAAGTTAAGATGTTATATTATATTTAAAATGATCAGTATATAAATTTTACTATAATCAAATCAATGATTTTGAATCACTGGGCAAGGGATGGTTTTTTTTCTCCAAAAATATGACCTGCTCCGAAAATAAGCCTTATTATGATTTTTGAAGATTTTTTGTATTATTACTTCGAAAATAAAACCTAGTATAAAATATTTTTTTAAAAAAAAAGTTGTTTTTATAAAATATGAGAGATCGGGGCTAGTAATTATGAATTCTCGAGACTTTCGATAAGAGAATATGAAAAATTTATTTAATATTCTCATTTATCTTAAAAATATGGAAAATCTAATATAAAAACATCCGCTGAAAATAAGATAAAAAAATTAATTGAGTCTTTATTTTCATAGAAAAACGGTAGTACTTTATTATAGAATATATAAATATAATTGCCTCAAAATAAAATATATATATTTTTTAATTTAACAAAATAAACACTAAATACATAGTCAAAGCAAATTCGTAAATAAATCCAACTTTAATTAAAGTTTGAAACAGAACTAAATCGAAAACGGTCAAGACATAAAAAAACGCACATTAACACATCCCACAATTCAGAGCGATCCCAAACGGCCGCGCTTGACGCTTCACTGTCGTCGCAAAAAAAAAAACCGCAAACGAAAAAGAAAAAGCACAAAGAAAAACCCCTTTAACAAACCTCGATCCCAACCTCGGACACGCGGAAGGCCGAAAACACAATAAAAAGCGAACGTAATTGCAATCGCCGATCGTAAACCGAGCAATGGCCGCGGCCGCATCGCTCGAAAAACATCCCCGACGTCTTATCGGAAGGGTTTTTTCTTATATTGTACGCACGCCGGCGAGGGCTAGGTCGCAATTACCACCCCTAACGGTACCATCAACCGCTTAGGCGAAGAAACGGGAAAGGAAACGATCCTTAATGCGAACGACCCACTTGTGGGCGAGGCGGGCGGGTGTGTGCGGAGATTTGTGATCTTTTGTTTTCCCGAAGGCGGAACCTTTTAATTAAAACTGGCCCTTTGGCCCTCTGACCTCAGCGGCGATGGGGGAGGCCTTTAAAAGCTTTCGGATAAGGCGGATTCGGGGCGCCGCTTCACTCCTTTTTAAATGTACCGACGAAATTTATATGCGCGCCGTTTTTATGTCTGCCCCGCTTTTTTTTATTAGGCTCTCGCGTAAAATCGTCCTAGATAAAGTATGTACATCTCTATAAAAAAAGAGAGAAATATGCGTCTGTTGAAGTGAAAACACTTTAAGAATCTTGTATTTTATCGAAAATTTTTTTTTTACACTATCATTTATTTTAACTGAACAAATAAATTTCCGCAATTCGCAAATACAATACGAAAATAAATGAGTGGTTTAAAAAAATCGCGATCAAAAAACATCAAAGGAGTAAATCCAACAAAGCGTTGATTATTTATGTCGAATCATCGACGAAAAACTGTGTTGATTTATCGTTCAGGCCTATTTTCATAACGGCGTACACAATGCGTAATTTCATCGTTCCATAATATACGTTTCATGATTTACATAGGTCACATTGTACCGAGGACGATATTAAATTTTTTATCGGGTAAACTAGCGATCGGGTAGGGTAAAAAAAAATATACTGAAATGCCGAACAGACTAACGGCTGGGGATACGTCGAAAATCATCAATCATTCCTGGACTAGGGCCGAAGAAAGGCCAAAGGCAAAGTTATTACGGCGGCCAATACGTCGGTAATAACGCAAGAAATAATTGAAGGGAAAGCTCATCAATCGACGGTCCTGTTGTCGTTTTTGTTGTTATTGTGGTGCATGGATTTCATTATTGTCTGAAACGTATTGTTCAATCTTCTTCAGACGCAAGCTGACGCGCGTTTCTTTCGTTTGATCAAAACAGAAACATTTGATCGATTATTTGTTTATAAAAAAATATGATAGGATTATAGTGAACATAGAATGAAGAAATCATTAAATATTATTTAAATGGTTGAGGGACATCGATGTATAGGAAACTTTCATATATCTCATTTAAATTTAAAAGCGATTCGGAATTGATGCTTTTACACGTGTAGTGTCGCGGACGCGAGCGCTGCAAAAAAGATACGAAATACAATTTGTGTTTTTCAATCGTTTCCTTTATATCCGACTTGTAAATTACATCTGGATTTTCCTCAAGGATACGAGTATTTTTCAGTATTCCTTTCGCGCGAGAATTTTCTCGAGCTTTCGCTATATCCGCTTTACTCCCCTTTGTCTGCCTCATCTCCTTTTTTTCACCCCTATTTCCTTTTGCGACTGCTTCTTTTTGTTGTATTATTTCACTTTATTTTTCAATGAAAACTCACCTTTTCAAATGAAAGTATTCATTCGGTAATTTTTATTTTTTCACTTTGACGGATAAAAAATCGAACGCTCAAATTAATATTTTCTCCTCCGACTCGTTCCGATGTTAATTAAACTTTTATAACAAAACTTCTAATTGTAAGAGATAATCTTAATGAAATACAATGAAAATCAACGGACCGAATCATACATCAGACAGAATCACACTTGAAGATGGCATCGATCATTCCGACGCGGCCAGACAGCCGACATGAAAATTCAGAAAGGCGGAATTTCAGGGTCGTTTCAGACTCTTCACAACACGGTCCTCGGCGAAGACGAATTCTGAAAGTGCATTACAAAAGGGGCTCATTAAGCAGCGTCGGCTTTCAGACGGCTTACGGTCCCCGGGAGTGGTGCGTGCTGCGTGGGAAAGCGTCGTCGCACAATGGCCTTTAATGGAAAGCTCGCTTTTTGCGAAACGACAATTCGACGGGCGAACCTCGAAAATATTCCTGTCCGGAATATTTGAATCGGGCCAAAAAGAAAGAAGCCGCCGAATATAATCACAATTAAAACGGATCGATGTGAGATATTGAAATTTGAGAGGCGGGCGTGTTCGTGAAGCTCGAGATGTTGCTTGGATTTTTTTTTACCAGAGATTCGGTAATTGAAATTTTTTTTATCAATGTATGAATTTAAGATATGAAAAATATTGTAAAAAAAATTTTGGGTGGAAGGATTATTAAAATAGAATTACTTTCATCAGTGAGATCTCATAAAATGAATGGCTTTGTGCGAGGTCTTTTATATGAGAAGAGCCTTCGAAGGATTTTTCGCGTTTGAAAAACCGCGTGAGGTGTCGCGACGCCGCACTAGCCCTTTTCCTACTTCAGCCTGAAAACATTTTTTAGACGTGTCTCGCTTTTGTTCAGGTTGCACCGTCCGACCAACAGAATGTTGTACTTTCATCTTTTTTTTTTTCAGACGCGTCTGAAAGGATTCTGGCTGTGAATGAGACCGTGTTTTCAGCATACATGCATTTTTTTAAATCTATTTACTTCGTCTGTTAACTATCAAAAATATTATACGAAAAAATTCATAAATCAGATAAAATTATAATTAAAATAGTCACGTTAACACAGAGACGAGTTAGGTACAATTTAATTATTTCGTTCAAAATACGTTGACTCGACGTAAAATTTTCCCGGTACAACTATGATATGCAAAAACAATCGGATTAGCATCCGAGGAGTCGACGTCGAAAATCAGCGACGAATACATAATTCATGCCGAAACTGCAAGTATAATATACACAATAGAAAGATAGTTCGAGGCGGACCAACTTGCGAGTTTACATTAATTGAAAAAGCTAAAACTGACAACGCCTCCGGCGTCGAATACCCGCCATTTAAATTTCAAATGTCCACAACCTATCTATGCAAATTTTACATTATATATATATACACACGTCGGCGAATGTGTACAATGACGGCGCGCGTTAGGAGTGTGGAACTTCCGAAAACAAATCTCGATAATTATGATAATTCGGACGTCTACCTGGCCAGCACCTGGCTCCATTGCCGACTCGACTAACCGTTAAGCGCTAAAGCAAACTTTGCAGACAATCCTCGGGTACACGGCGGGGAATTTGAATAATTCGGTTCCGGTTTCCAGAAACCGACTGCTGCATTCGATGCGGATTAGATTTCCAAAAAAAAGTACATTATCCATGTCAGATTGCGGCAAAAGTGAATAATCTAATATTTACATGATATATTGAGTTAAATTCATATGAATCTATTGAGCTTATATAAAATAAAAAGCGATAAAATATAGTGAAGAAATCGACCTCACCCAACATAGAAAAATCTCCGAGAAAATTCGAAAAGATCCGTAATGTCCGCAGTCATCAATCAAATCGACGTCGTACCGATTCACCATACAGCTTATATGCAAAAGGGCGGGAAAAGGCTGATCTGACCCGTCCGATCGAAGTTTTTCCCGCGCGAAATTTAATTTAGAAACGCCGCGTTTCACGGCCATAACCCGTCGAGGGCCAACATTTTATACCGACACTTCTTACGGCTCCTAACACTTCTTGCGCCGTTCATCGTCTTGGGCGAACAGGGGAAAGAAGGTAATAAATGCAAGCCGTTAAATTCGCCGTATTAAATTTGAGCCCTTAAACCCGGAAGGGTTGAAAATTTTACTGCCTCGACGCATATTTAGATTTTTTCGGCGAAACATAAAAGATTTTATATACATTTGCACGGAACTCGGGACCGTGTATAAAACGAAAGTTTTTTAAATGCGGAAACAAAATTGCATCCAAGCTAACGGTTTAATTTATGCGAAAACTATTTTTATAGTTGTTTTTGAAATACGAAAATAACGTAGGTTCGCTTTATATACGATATTTTCGGGGAAACAAGTGATGTTCCCGAAGTGGCGTTAATGGCAAAGTTGCGATAAGTGCGTTCGGGAATAACTTTACATTTAGAGCAGGCCGCGTCAAGCCTTTCGGCTATTTTTCAACGTCCGCATATTTTTTCGATGGAACGAAGGGGACTGGCTCGGGTTTATCAATCATATTCAAGATAAAAATAAGGAAATTCGGGAGACGAGCCGCCAAAGCGACGCAAAAAAGCGTCAAAGTTTTGCGCCCGATTTTTTCCGTTGTTTCTTTCCTCCAGAAACACAGAACAGAAGAAAACTTAAATAGTTTGCGTTGAAAAAAAGACGGACGGAACGGCGAGGGTAAAAACGTCAAAGTCTCGATTGGAGAAAGAAATGTTTCACAGTTTTTTTTTGAGACAAGATTGATTTTCGTCTCCGAAGACGTAATTAGGACAAGATAATTGTTAGCTATTTTTTGTGTTGGATCATAAAGTATGTTTCTTAGTTGTTCAAATCAAAAATATTATTTTTTACATAAATAATAAATTAGACTTAATTAAAAAAAGTTTATCGAACTGCTAAATTTATGAATAGATGAACATGCAGATACATGAAACAATAAAAATATTTGAACGAAATCGAATCAAATAAAATTTAACAATATTGCTTTTTATATTTAAATATAGAAAAAAATCTACAAAAAAACATCATGTATTCTTTTAACAATAATGTGATATACAATTTGTATCTGCCGATGACAAAGTTCTCGAATTTCCTCGAAAGCCATCGAACGAAAGAACGAATGCGCGCTGCGGGTAAAAAGGAGGAGAGATCGGCAAACGAAAATACACCTCATACTTTATGTATATCTTCCCGTTGTTTTGTTGCCCGAATTCAGGACGAAGGCAGGAGGAAAAAATCCGCAGAGAGGACCCATATGTCTGATTGAATCATAAAAGTCTTATTCGAAAGCCTTTGAAAATACAAATAGCCCGGGGCCGTATATACGCCATTCATTAGATTACTTTGTTGGAACGGAACTGAAACGATTGTTTCTGCGGCCTGCGAAGAAGCCCTCCGAGGATTGGGGACGGGGTGGACACGTGGAGGTCGATTGGACCCACAAAAAAATAAAACACAAATAAAAATGAAAATAAAATAGAATTTGCGGGCACCTGAGGCACCGACGGTTGGATATCGGCAACCGTTGCCCGACACTAAATCACCGAAAAAAGCCACTTTTAGAGGTAACATTTGACAATAATTAATAAATATTACTTTTCAAATATATCGGTTTTGTATTATAAAAATTGAATCGATTATATTTAAAAAAAAAAAATACCAAAGCCGATTGTGAAAAAAATCAAATGGAATGGAAGCATTGAGAAAATGCCGTATACAATTACGAATTCCGTTTTCAATATGGACGAAAATATTTTGTTTTGGAATATATAAGTCAAAGTGGATGAAAAAAAAAAAGAATTCAGAATGATTTCGAAAACGTTTCGAATCCGGCCCGTCCGTTCGGTTGCGTTTCAATCGCGTTTAAAAGGATCAAGCTCGCCGCTTCGGATAAACGTAGAAAATTCACGTTTTTTCGTACTTTTCATTTTATTTTACTATCATTTTTTATTTTCTATTCGTCGACGTCCGCAAATTTTATTAGGGCTCTCAAAGGGCGTGGAGCGATATTAGTTTCGCGACGCCTGCTTTGACACGACTTTGTGAACCAAGCTTACGTTTTGTTTTGATCTTAAACGAAAAACATTCACTGTATGATATTAAATGCGTACAATTAAAAAATATTATTTTTTATATTAAAAAAAAATTGTATTGAAAACGGTTTTAGTCTAAAAATAAATCATTGATTACAATACGAATATGATTTGACTCAAAATAATATATATTTGGTACAAACGAAAATAGAATTGCAAAAGTAACATTAATATAGATGCAATATCAGCCTATGGCATATATAAACAAATGCATATTTTCGATAGACAAAATATGTCTTGCACCTAGTCACAATTTCCGCAGAGACGAGCTGTGTGCGTAGTTGGGAAGTTGTTCCAAGCAGGGGCAAAAGTCAATTGACTTCTGGGGGTGGTCCAGGGGGTTGAAGGTGACGTGTAAACACGACTACGCACCCTCGAGCAAACTCGAGATTATATTCTTATGCGCATAAGGCAAAGGAGGGATGCAGTCGTCGTCCATCATACGAAAACACCTCGGATCAATTAGAACCGGCCAATTTCGCCATATGAATATTCCGCGCATTGTTCGTACGATATTTATGTGGTGGGTGTCGTAAAAAAAACACGGTAGCCAATCCGTTGCGTGGAAATCGATGTGGACCAGCTGTCGGTGTTACGGGGGTGGTTCGACTTGGCCGCATTGAGACGGTTTTATTGCTGTGACAAATGCTTTGAGCCAATATTTATGAAACATGTATCGGTCGCATAAAAAGAAAACGTCTTGTGTGTTGCGTTATATACAAGCAAAATAATATATGTCGCGTTTCTGAAATTGTATCTAGAATGAGCAGAGCGAGTTCACGGTTTTCGAGTTAAAAACTTGCGTATTGCTGAAAATTTTCAGAATGAAATTTACACTTTATGTATTATATTTGAAGGGTTGATGTTTTCGGAATTATTTCAGTTGTGAAACAGAATACTTTGAAGATTCAAAAACGAAAAATCCAACAGCGCGCAGGATGAATTTTTCGGAAATTATGAAGTATACTTCAGGGACATAGCTGCGTGGTTGGTGGCTCTCAAACTGTCGCTCGGGGAACGTGTAAATTTGCATTTTTTCCAAAATGACCTTGGCAGCAATAAAAAAAAAATGAAATTTACCCTTGTCGACTGCTGGGAAAAATCCGATGTTCGGAGAACAGTTCAACCGAAAAGCAGGAATAAAATAAAAATATGATTTAAATATTGCGTTCGGATCTCTCGTGGGTATAAAGAACAACGAATATAAATCTGAAAATACGTTCACACTACACATAACATTTACGATGCGTTTCATTTTTCATTCAAATTTATCATGATAATAAAATTTGACGGAAAGAAAAATACGAACTCTCCAAATTCCACATCAAAACCGTTCAATTTTCCAACCACGATTTCAAGCTACGAAAATCTGATTTTTTTTCACAACGCAAACAAGTCCAAAACGTCCTCGTTTTTCCAACGATTTACCTCCGATTAAAAATTCATCGAGAGTTAATTTGCAGCATCCTGCTGCAGCGACTCGCTGTCAGGTCGAGTCCGTTGGCCGCTTAATGTGGCGGTATTAAGTCCCATAGTCCTCGTGCTTTGTATTCCTTCCTCGTTGCAGCTTAAAACCGTCCCACGCCCGCTGTCAAAGCAAATCTTTTGACAAACGGAGCATGTTGCCGTTGCTGCTGCTTTGCTCCCGGCCTCTATTTACCTCTTTAGCTGGAGCTCCTGACGAGGGGTGACCGATGTTTGTGTTCCGTATAGTCGTTATTTGATTAAGCGTTTCAGAATTATTAAATTTAAAGTGTGATAATTTGAGGATTTGATCGGTGAATGGTAAATATGAAGATTGGTATATCTTGGGTTTTGTTTGTGTATCTCTGGTTTAACTATACGTTCGATTCTCTTTTTACGCGGGAGATACTGGGTAAAAAAAATTGTGGTGATCGTATAAAAGTTGGAGACGGGTTCCATCAGTATATTTGGATAGAACTTCAGTTAAAATGTGAAAAAATTTTGCTATGTAAAATCATCGTACTATAATTACATACATATAATTATAACAGTATATACCTGCAACGAATCAAATTATATATTACATTTCATTATTATATATACATTATATAAGTCAAATGTGAAGGCGCCGAAAGTTTTTTTCGACAAGACAAATTATTTTAAAATCGTCTGAATCTTTAGGACGAAGATCAAACAGGTCTATTGCATTTAATCTTCAGAAAAATTTACTTAAAACCTTATAAACTATATTAATTTGAAAAAAATTTTTTTTATTTAAAATGGAGAACATTAAATGGAAATGGAAAATGTTGAGAATATTCGGCTTTTTTTTTCAAATAAATAAAAATAGAGTGAAAGGTTTTCATTTATGAATACGACGATGATGCTTTAGGATTTTGAAATCAGTACAAAGATGTCATAAAAATTGTGCAAAATGAATGTTCGTTAGAATTTTTCTAAAACCAAACTGCTTAAAGAATAATAATAAAAAAAAAAATAAACTTACAATTAAATCAAGCAGAATTTTTTCAATCGGAATAACTAAATCCTAATGTTTTCTAAAATGGTTTCATAAAAGCTTCAAACGTGAACGTTTACAGCTTTTTTTAGTCCTTCACCATCTCATTATGACTAATGCTCGATTTTAACAAAAAAATACATAAGATCTACAAACTTACACCAAATTACATATTACTCACGGAATACCCTCGGTTTGAAGACGAAAACGCGCCAAAATTTAATATAATTTAACTCGCAAAGTTATACCTAGACTTAAACTAGAAATATTACGACGGATGCTTTAATTTAGCACCGACATTGAGGAGCTCGAAAACGTAACGAAACAGAAGCATTCGCCGCCCCAGCGTCGTATTATTACGGCCAGTCATCAACCCGAGGGCGGGCTCACATTTTAATTCGCCACTAGGCGCGCCTCATCAAATTTTACATATCTCATTTACCTGAGGGCCCAGAAGGCAGCCACTACAATGATATGATCCCGTACAAATTGTTCGAGAAATATTGCCAGGCGCAACGCGATATGCAAATGCGGATAACGCGAGCCGGGTGCCCAAGTGGCCGTAAAAATAGACGAGATGCTCCCGAAAAGAAGAAGAAGAAAAAAAAGCGAGGATACATATTTTAAAATAGGCGAAAAAAAAACCAGAGGAGAGACAAAGGGCCGTTCGCTCATGTCGCGGAGGGCTCTTCGCTGTTTGCACTCGACGGAGACTGTGTGCTTTTCAATTTGGGACGAAACAGTCTTATTATGTTAACGGATTCTTTTATTGGCTCTGCTCGACTTCAATTTGCGCCCAAACTGTTGTCCGGGGCGTTTCTATTAAATTAATTGATCAAAAAAAAGATGAACTCTCCAGTGATAGCCGAAGACTCAAAGCGTCACGCTTCAGCAATTGTGCTGTATGATGGTTCCCATGTAATAAGAAAGAGCAAATATACAAAATTACTGTATTCCAAAATGATATTTCGTATAATTCTACGTATTCTTATTTATAGACGAAAATTAAATAACGTAAACGTAGATAAAATTCGAATTTCGCAGATCACTCCAGAAGAATCCATAACATAAATTTATGCGCTCTCTAATAAAATAAATTCGATTGAAAGCAAAATAAAATCGAGGCGCGGGTTAAGCGGTTACGAACCCGTCGAAGATGATATACGAAAGATATCCGAGAATTGGCGCATACGATATTTCCCTTATGCGAAAATATTATAATACTACACTCACACACATCCACATCGTATCATCCGCACGAACGCAGAAAGGGCGTAAAAAGCATCCCCTTACCGAATTGAACACCGCGCGGAATTAAATTATATCCTTATGAATATATTTCACGTTAAATTTATAAGTGTGCCGTTGGGCTTTCGCCTTATAACTTAGCACTCGCACACGTCTGAAGAAGAAGGCGTTTTATCGAGCCGAGGAAAAACCCTGTTCATTTCTGGAACGAATTTTCCCCGCCGGTTAATCGGATCAGAGCAGTTTTTCCGCTGCGAAGAGGTGCCTTCATCTATCTCCTCATTTCTGCGTTTGCCACTTTTTTGCCGTTTCGTCGGTTTTTTTTTTATAACTTTGGCGGGTTCCGTGGAACCGACCGCGCCGGTGTTATTGACGGGTTGAGTGCAAATATTCGACGTTATCGTTCATCCGTGATCGTTCGATATTACGATGATTGAAATTTCAACGCCACCGGATCTATTTTATCTAAGTTTGAAATTTTTTTATAAAATTTTTATATAGTAAAAAAAAATATTAATCTATATTCCATATATTGAATTTTGTACATGAATGAACCTAGATTCTATAGAAAAAATCTTATATATTTTAAAAAAGCGAAAATGGTTCTAAGTCGCTGATCTTATCCGACTGTCGGATCGGCAAATATGGGATTGAAACATCGGAACGAATATTTCGCGGCATCTGTTTCCGGGAATAATGTAATCAAACAGGGAAAACATACAGCCGAAGCCAAAACGGGGGAGGACGAAGGAGCAGCCACGGATGTGGAACGAGCGCTGAATATGAGAGAGGGCTGACTTTTCGATTTTATTGTAAAAATATTACGACCGAGGGAACGGTGCATCTCCTCTACGTGTGTATAAAAGGCCACGTGGCCCGAGCCAACAAACACGTTCTTCTCCGTGGCATTATTGAATTATGCGCCATGGCGAAATAAAACAATGCGGCGAGTAAACAGCGTTTTTGCAGATTCGGCTCAGCGATGATTTATTGTTTTAATGCCATATTATTAAGTTTATAAAAATAAGTGTGCAGATGTCTTATCGAGGGCGGTCAGCGCAAAAGTGGAGCGCGACACGAAAAGGGTTGAAAATTGTCGTCATAAATATTAATAAAATTGTGAAAGGAAAGCAATTTGTTTTAATAACGACGAAAAAGTGTTATAATGTGTCGACTTAAGAAAATTAACGCTCGAGTACTTTTATAAAGATTATTTAAACACATATCGAGATACTATATATAAATAATATAATATTTTATACTATTATAAAATATAATCTCGTATATGCTATTATTTGCCAATCTGCGTTTAGCGAGCTGATAATTAATTGATTGAACACCCAACTGCGTATGAAAACAGGTGATAAATTTGAAATTATTCAAATACTAAGCCATTATTGAGTATTCTCCATTTACATAGTGCGCACTTAATTAGTTTCGTATCTAATGTAGAAATCTATTCGAACTCACATCACCTTCTCGAAGGACGAAAAGTCGAAAGGTTAAACGCCCACATTGTCGAAGGGCGTAAAAAGCTTCGATTTTATCGAGCGTTTTACGAACCCCATAACATCGGGCCCATCACGTAGTGTGCTTAAAGGGGTTTTATGCGACTTTTACGCACTCTCAAAAGCAGTTATGATTATTGTTTTACAGTGGCGCGTTACGCGCATAAATGTCGAACGCGGGTCATAACAATAACAATGTCGAAATTGACTTACTGTTGTCAATTTTGCAAAAGCGCAATTAACTTTGATAATTGTTCGATCGGGTTTTGTAAGTGTTTTGGTTCATATGAAAATATAATATTACGTTTATTATTCAAATTTAATTTGATTCAATATATAAATTTTTATTTAGTATTCGATTGTTTCAAAGTTGCTTAATATTAAAGTCAAAATTATTCCATGAAATGTTTGATACGAATTTATTTTGTATTAGTGCATACACGTAATACATTATATTACGTTTAACGTTCAAAAGGACCGAAATTCGGTACGATAAAAAGCAGGTCGTCCTGAGAAGAAGACTTGAATAGTGAACAGTTAATTTTTGTTTTTAATATTAGAAGAAAATAATGTTCTTTATTTATATTTAATTTGTAAGTTGACTTGTGAAATTTTTTTTTAGCCCCAAAATGATATGCTGACAATAAGAGATTTGTGTGTGATTTGTTTATGTCAGTTCAAGTTTAAACACAACACAACAAAAAAAAGAAGATATCATAAATCAAATAAGTGTTAATAAATTTAAACCTTGAAAATGATCCCTTTAGTTTTCTTGAACTTTTGTCCATCATAAAAATTTAAGGGACATCGCTTAAAATAATTCACAAAAAAATGTTCGCATACTATTAGCAGACATCATAGATCGCCCCATAACTATTTCAAGACATCTGATTATAGGAAAGGTGAAGATATATTGTTTTATGACAACGCAAGGTCTTATATCTCTTTGATATTAGGATGAAAAATTCAAAACATGAGATACCCTGCTTATTCTATTACTTATTCTGCAACTGAAAATAATTTTTTTTAATTAGATTCATTCTTCCGTCAGAAAATTTTCACCAATATAAGCGATATTAAAAGGCTTTTGATGACATTATAGCCTTGAAAAATACAAAATTTTATACATGGAAAGTATTAGTCACCAAATCGTTGGAAAAAGACTCTTGGCGTAAATTGATCCAATTCTGGCAAATCAATTTTAAAAACTATATAAAAGTTATAATTTATATCGCTTTATTTGTTACAACCCAATATTTGAGTTTAGATTGAAACACTCATGTTTCAAAATTTAATTCAAATCTGTCAAACTATTTTCATATATTGAATTTGACTACGTACGTACGTACGTCTCATATCAGTCAAATATTATATAGACGTAATTTAACACTTTTCTTAACCGAAACTTCTGACAGAATAACAAACCAAAACACCACCATATCAAATACATAATTTTCTTTCACTATAAGGATATATCAAAACCGTCATCAAAATAATCGACAACACCACAAAACCCACACGTCAAACACGTTATTTAACATTTCGCTAAACCGAAACAATAACAAACCTCCATACGAACTCGACAGCGTTCTTTCACCATAAGACAATATCAAAACCGCCATCAACACATTCGATAACAGCACGAAACCCATCAGTATCCCGCGACCAACTAGACACCGTTCCTCCAGAGCGCACAACAAAGAATCACCACACTCCCCCGCAACACAACCGCACGCACAATGGAAGGGCCGAATCTCACGGAAGGATCTGAATTCTAAAGGGACCGACGATCGATTGCGGCGATAATGGCGGTTTAGCGCCGTCTCTGCATAAAACACATCCCGGTGTGAATAATTGGGTCGTTCGGCGCTCCGCCCCCGGGTCTGGAGGGGCGCTGCGCCTCCGGGGCCCCCGTCGGCTTAGGGGCCCATTTCCATACCAATCAAACGGTCCATTGTTCGACCTGATTTATTCAAATCGCCCCGCGGGACCTAACTACGGTTTCGAGGACCACCTGCGCGCCGGTGGTCCTCCGGGGCCTTCGTCGAGGGATGAACCGCGGATCCGATGGGTAAAAATTTAACGAAACTGGACGTTTCGATCGTAGGAGGTCGATTCGGGAAGTTAGATCGATAAGTGTATTGAGTCAAGGTTGCTCAAGGAGGCCTTGAATAACACTTTTCGTAAAAAGTTGTAATTTTTTTGGTTGTGTACGTAATATGTTTTGTTCAGTTTATCAAGATGGATGTTAATCTTTTTCGAAAGTTTTTTTTTTTGAATGATATTATTCGTATGAATAATTTTTCATGGTCAAAAATTGTTGTTCGTAAGAAAATTCTTAAATGGTCCGTTTGCGGAGTGTTTTTATATAATGTGTATATAAAATAGTGAAAAAAATTAAAATCGAACAATTTGAAAGCCATGCACAGCAAATTACATACTTAAAGTTAATTGTATAAAATAATAGGGTACACTAAAGCTCGTATATTGGTCTACTTCAATTTGAACGAAATGTAACTTAATTTTATTGAAATCGCCGATATTGGTTTTTATTTCTTTAGAAATAAAATTTAATTCATTGAATAATTTCAACCTTTTTAAAAAATTTTTTAAAAATATTCGTTCAAATGAGAAATTGCACACGAAAACGAATTAACGTAATTTAGGTATCATTAGGCTTACTTTTAGGATACTCATATATCACGAGAACGCATCCGCAAAGTATGCTCAGGGTGACCATTACGTAGGCGATTAAAAAAAAGAATAACCGAGGGGTAGTTTTTTTCATAAAAAGCGTCCGATAGATCATGTTCACACCTGTTCCAGGAATCTGACCCCTACAGGTATTTTCCTTCCAACGAACGAACGACGCGGGTTCGATAGTTTATTTTTACGAGGCTTTCCGCTCTTATTAAATACGCCCAGGCAATTTCGTATTTAAAATAATGATTTTGCCGCCAGACGCGGGCCTTTTAACAGCCAGAGTTGAGCCCAGGTGTCGACCGTCAAGATTTATGCCTTTTTGTGCTTACATTTTTTATATACAGAATATTTTATCTTATTAAACGCTAAGAAGTAAAGACTTTTGATTAGTGGGTCAATTAGTTAATGTTTAAGATTTATTCACGTTAATAAAATGTTGATTTGATGTGAGTCCGTATCTCGTTTATAAATAAACAACAAAACGTATGACTTCGGGTTCTTTGTCGTTGTGGATCAGAATGGGTCAAGTCACGCCATCCATGGTCTCTCTCATTAGCCGAATCGAAGATTGGCAACACCAAGGGTGGATAAGGGGATGGTCAACCTCATCGTATTATCGGGGATTTATGGTGGGATTCTCGAGCCGCACTCTGACCTAAATACCGTGCTGATTGCTGAAACGCATGCTAACTTATACGTATTTCTGACTTTTGCTTTCTTATAAAAAATAGCTCGGACGATAATAAAAATGTCAGATATTTATTTTTTCCGTATAATAAATCATTCGAATATAATTTCTTTATCATTTTTTTCAATCTTATATATGAAATAAAATATTTTGTGGGTCGTTCAATTGAAATTAATCCAAATTGAAGGTCTCGCGAATGGTAGTCGTGTATGAAGGACAAGCTTAAGCGATGTCGATTAATTATGTTCGAGAACCGCTGCGAAAGCAGGGCGACTTTCTCAGTATTGATTCTGTAAAATTTAATTGGTATTCATAGCACTTCAAAGGCACGCGATATTAACACTCTCAAGTAGGTTGCCGTTAAATGAAGATTAATTAATTTAATCAAAGATTTAATTTCTTGATTTTTTTTTAATATTTAAATATCCCGTAAATTTAATAATCTTCATAAATTAAGAACGAAACGTCTAACGAAATAAATTCATTAAAAATAATAATTTGATATAAAATAATGTAAAACATAACAAATATTAATAGTGAGATAATTTGATTCAAAATAAAATACATATGAAAATGAAAAAAATCATCGATCGCCGCGGCCGATATTAATTAGTTTTCCCGCGGGTGCCCGGCGTTAATTAATCACGTTTAAACTTTCCGTTTATCCGCTCGTTTCCGCGGGAGATTTTCAATTTGTTTTAATTTTGATTGAAACACGACGACCCCATCACCTTCCGCAAAGGCCCCCATACGAATCGATCGGAAAAGCCTCTTCTGTTCGAAAAAGCCCTCCCGCCCTCGCGGGTGCGGTAAAGGGTCGCTTTTCCTCTCGCGAAGAAGTTCCTCTCGCAAAGGAGGACCGATTTTGTTCCGCCCGCACCGATAATGGGATCCTCATTTGTGAGTCTTAATTAGAATCCCGAGGATGTGTACGGAAGTTATAGATTATGGATTTCTGTTTTCGTTTTGGTTCGAGACTCGAATGAGGTCGGTCGTACGTTG
Source organism: Hydropsyche betteni (assembly GCA_028571205.2). Taxonomy (NCBI): domain Eukaryota; kingdom Metazoa; phylum Arthropoda; class Insecta; order Trichoptera; family Hydropsychidae; genus Hydropsyche; species Hydropsyche betteni. The sequence continues at coordinate 5,763,715 of JAOXNN020000027.1, read as the reverse complement.
TGCTTTAACGAGACTCGCGGGAGAGGGTGTGTTTTCGTTTTATCTCGTTGGAAAAATACGCTTTTGTTTGTTTCGTACGTCGAGTTTTAATTAAAACTTTGCAAACGTTGTAAGGTGTTGATGCAGCGTGCGGGGCTCAATCAAACATTTTTTCCCGTTTCGATCGCGTGTTATTTAGAAAAGGTCTTTGAATAAATTAAAATTGTATCAAACGTAAATAAATATTAAATTTTATTACAATAAAATTAAAAATAAACCTGAATCACAAATATAAACCTCAATTAAAACAAAAAGAAACAATTTTATCTTGTATCAGAATACGTGGGCGAGTACTTGTTTTTAAGAAAGTATTTCTTGATAACGTGAAATTTCAAGAAACTTTTATCGTTAAATTTATCAGCCTATAATAAATAAATCCGTTCCGAGAGACCACCTAATAATAAATTTATTATTAGAATGGTTAAGTCGCGCTTAAAAGTTATAAATAAAAAGGTATTATACAACAGCAATATGAAGCGACCGGAATCCTCTGAAGGGAATAACGCTGAGTTGTTTCAATTTTTTCTGCAAAACAAAGCCATTATTCGTCCGTAGACATACTAAGCGACATCACGACATATTATTAAAGACATAAAATGAAGCAACGTTATGTTGAGTTTGCCCAGAGCGTTTTAGTGTCGTTTCATATAGAAATTTATCGAGCGTGTATGAGCTGCTTAGATCCGCGCCAATAAAGGGACGAATTCGATTTGGAAAATTCTTTTGCAAGGAACACTCCTATACACGCACGTCTATCTCTTTTTCATGGTGTGGGAAAGGAAAAGAAGACGACGGGTATATGGCGAAATATTTCGACTTGAAAAAAGTTCGAGTGGAATCAAAACTACGAACAAACAAGTCTCGTAATTGGATTCGCGCACAAACGAGTACGTCTAACGATATTCGAGTTCGATGAGATTTTTCGTATAGGCACAATTGAATGTTCGAAAGGCGATGTGAAAAAGCAGTGTATTTACGATTCGTCAAAAAAAAGTACAAGTGAGGAATAAAAACGCTGTACTATTTTGTTCTGAGTAAATCAAAAATAATGAGCGGCAGACTAGGTTATGAATTGTAAATATTTAAATTGTTTTGTGTTAAACAACTCCGTCTGATTGTGCCGAAATTAAAAACCCCAAAAGGTGGTTCTTGATCACCGAAACGAGAAGCCCCCTACACGCTCCATGGTGATCGTCTTAGCAACACCCTGAACAAAAAAGAAGAACTACCCTAAACAGTAATGATTACTTTTTTCCATCCCTTTTATTAGTATTTCATTTAATATTTTAAAGAGAAGGAATTCGCGATGGGAACCAAAAGAAATTAAAGGTAAAAAATGCGAGAAATTTATATTATTAAAATATTCACGAACGAAATATGTACAATATTTCGCACTGACAAATTAATACAAAGGAAAGTAATACAAGTAACGGAAAATTGTACGATATGATTCAACTATTTCTTAGAAATCATAATGGCATTGATTAATTCCGAAAAACATGTACAATTAATCAATAAAAACATGATGATTCATTTTAAATTCCATAGGAAAACTTTTAGATTAGTTTTCTTCGAACATAGACAATTTCGCAAACGTATTTACCATCGTCGAATAGCAGAATCACTATACAAGCTTCTTTTGCATAACTCCTCCCCCCCCAGAAAGCGCCGAAACGATGACGATATTAAATGAATATATCAAAGGAGAGAGCCGGCACGTTTTAAGCCGCAGAGACGGGGGTGTGGGGAGGCTCTCGCGCTTTCCCGCCATTTTGCGGGGCGCGCCGTTTTCCCCGGTTTTAATATCGCATTCACCTGCCCGCCGCCACCTGTAATTACGGTGGAAATTCAAAGGAGCCAATTCGGTATTTACATATTTCATCAGTCGGACAATTAGTGCCGTTGCCGCGGCGGCCATTGTCATCCCGCGGCCCCTCCGCCCTCTCGATTTCCTTCTCTCTTCGGCGATACAATGGCGCCTTTATGCATAAACATATTGTTGCATTTCAGTGCGATATATTGGAGCGTTTGTCTGATTTCGTACACGTAAGGGGAATACGTTTTCGTATGTCGGTGGTTCAGGATTGTTAAATCGAACGATTTACGCGGATAACAGAAATCAGGTTATGATCAGTATATTGATATTATATGTGTGGCGATAGATATTATTGAGAATATTTATAATAAATTCAAAAACTATTTTTATATCAGGACTCAGTTCGCATGCTAAAATTTCAAATATTTTTTATTGAGTATTGTACTAATACTGTCAAGAAAATTTTAATGATAAAAAACGGTCTCAAAAATAAAAATCGCAATTATTATTTTTTTAATTTCTTGCGAATTTTGATGTCAATCAACTAACAATTTTTAAATGACGTTTTCATATTTAAAAAAAAGTCTAAAATCATTAATAAAAGTGATACATGTTTGATAGACTTTTCCATGATTTAAAAATGAACCGAAATTGTACATAAATCTATTTCTTATTTGCCAAATTCAGTTTATTTAATAATTCTGAAAATGTCCATTTTCTTAACCCGCATGAAAATAAAATTAAAAATAGATAGATTGCCAAATAATTTTTTGTGCAAACTACCTCCAGCACGCATGTCCTAGGTTTACTGTCCTTGGAATAAGTGATAAAAATTTATTAAATTAAAAAAATACGTTAATAGTTTAGTAAAAAAACATGTTTAAATTTCAATGATATTTCGGAAAGTTCAACCATGATGATATTCAATATAAAACATTTTGATGAATAAAAAGTTGAAAAAAATAGTTTCTTCAGTGCGTATAAAAAATTAATCACATTCCGTTCCACTGCACTGGAACTCGAACGTTGTGCAAAAAGCAGCGTTAAGCAAGTGTTGCGGTGAAACGATATTAGCGAGAAAGAATGTGTCCCTCTTGGGCCGCGAATTAAACACAGGTCAGTGGGTCCTGTCGTCTGCGGCCCACCGTTTGATGTCGCACCCCTTTGTGTCTGGATGAAATTCGGCGGGTGTGAGAGGGGATGAGGAAAAGTAGGTTCACCCGTTCGTTCTTTACTTCGTTCACCCTTCGCTGGGTGAGATCTATTCGCCTTTGAAATAAATTCGTGTGGAGGTTTTTGCATTTTTGAACGGTTGCGTATGAAGCTTACGAAAGTCAAAGGGCAAATATTTTCGTGGGCGTGTATTTTTTTTTAATAGAATGGAGATTATTTGTAAATATCTATATTGAATTCCCGTTCGACTCAATGTTATGATATCGGTAATTTTGTAAACATTATCCAGTGTTTATATACTGACTGAGGATTATAGATATTGTATTTTTGTAATCGGTTGTTTTGTTAGAAGTTCTGAGAAATTTTTGAAATATTATACTTTATACTATCGATAATTATCCTTTGTATGCACAAAGTCAATTTTGAAACTTGATTCAATTGAAACCAATCGAGAAAATTTTCTAAAGCGATAAAACCATTTTATACTTTTCTCGTGTGTAAAAATAATATACGTGAAAGAAATTCCAAATTCGATATCAAACAAGCGTTCGCGAAAACAAATTTTTATTTGTTTTCCGCTGATTGGGAGCTATTTTCAATTTGTTTTTTAGATAATGTATACTGTTGCGAATTACGCACGAAGAATTTTTTATCTTGTTATAGGACGGATTTGGACACGGCCGTTGTTTTTTTTTACTTTATTGCCGTTCCATTAAGTCGAAAACGTTGTTTTTTCTATGTTGACGACAAAATAAAACAAAACACAACAGAGGGTTGATGAACAACAAGTTTTCCCTTTCTATTCCCCGTGGCAACGTCCCGCCTAATAACGTAGAATAAAAACTTGTCCCATATTCGGACCTAGCTAATAGTACAAAGGAGTATCTGAAAGCGAAAACAAAGTCGTTTTCAATACGGTTTTACGTCTGTCGAAAAAGGAAAAAAACTTTCATCCTACCCTTTTGTTGGATGCAGCAATAATCTCGCCTGAAGATCCAAAGAGAAGAATATTCTTGGGGAGATTAAGGGTCAATTTTTCGCGCAATGGACTCAGAACAAATGAAGTCTTTCAATCAAACTTTCGACTTAAGTATGATATAAAAACTTATTTCGAATAATTTTCAAAAAAATAAAAATTTCAATAATTGTTCTATAATAAAATAAACCAGAATCGTTCATAAAAAATATTCAACGCATACATAATGACGAATGAATAGAAACAAACGCATGAAACATACAAGCATTAGTGTGATGTAAATCAAACAAAGCAAATAAAATCAGAAACTTTTTCACGTGGGAGATAAAAAGAACGAATGGTTGGGTGCATTGTGCATTTGGGGTGAGCACCGAAGGATGTCGTTAATCCAATGGAGCGCTTTCAATAAAAGGGAAAAGTTGTACCGCGTCCCGCAATTCTTTTGCATTCATAATCGAATTTGAAAACTGAAAAGGGAGAGAAAAGAAAATTGTCTGCGAAAATTGAGGGAAAAATCGCAAAGTTCTGCGCTTTCGCGTACAAACTTTGATTGGGACCGCGGAAGACGAAACACAATAGATTTACGTATGTATCCCGAAAGCAGATTTAAACTTTAAAACGTTTCAAATTGCAGCGCAAATCCATAACACAAATATTATACAGAATGAGAATTATTCGCGAAATCTTATTTCTGTTACTTGCAAAAGAGAACGAAAATCAGATTTTATCCGTATACATGATGGCGAAAAATTTGATTTTGAATCGTTTATTTATTTTTTTATATGCTTAAACGTATTAAAAAGCAATCGTCGAACAATTAAACGTTGAAGATTGTTTCCGAAAATCGACAAAGGAGTTCCGAAGATTCGGATGGCGGTCGAGTGGAGTTCCACTGATGGAAAATTCAGTCGAACTTCTCACCTGCTGAGAGGAGCACGTTATTATCAGGCGGCGAGGGAAAACGAACAAGGAAAGTGAAGAAAAAATATATAATGTAAGAAGACGAGGAAAAGCGGAATGGAAAACCCTCCGCACAATGGAGGTAACTTAATGAGGTGCAGCGTACGATGGAACAAGTTGAGAGGCATGGCGACGAAATAAATTGTTTTTCGACGACGCTGGGCGCAATTTTTCCCGATAGAATCTCCAGCGGCAAAAATGAAATGGCAATTTGGAACTGGTAGTACCTCATCTAAGAACTCCTCCATCTCGTATGAAGTATACGACAGGATTTTGCTCCGCAAGAAGATTCAGCAAGTGTTCGAGAGATCAATCATTCCTTGACAAGAAAATTATGAAGTTTTGTTTATTATTTATCTAAAATAAACTTAATTTTATAAATATAAACAATATGTTTTTAACATAGATCACAGAAAATTCTTAAATTTCAGATTTATGGGATCAACATAAAAATATTGCGCCTTTTACGTGTTTATAAAATGATTAAGAAGAAAGCATGCAACGATTAGTCGTTAATACGTTTCGTTTCGAAAAGAAACTCTCGGCTTATCAATAGTCTAGCAGCCACGGCAACGCTGTCACTCTTTGCAGGTGGTTTCCCTTGGGATGTTAAAGGGTTGAAGGACGGCAACGAGGGGGTTGATGATTAACGAGTGTTTTGCATGAAGCCGGGGTGGGATTATATGGGAGAGAGACTGAAACGTTCGTTCAGTTTGGTTTACGTTCAAAAGGGATGGTCAAAAACACGAAATTATAAATAATGTTAGGTTGATGTTATTATAGTTAACTCAAATTATATTGAAAATTTTTTATCGATATTTTGATATAAAATTTAAATAAGATCATAAAAATCGGTTTACCAGTTTATGAAATAGGTATAGTAAATAATTCGCTGAGCAAATAATGTCAAGCGAAAATTGATTCAATTATCGATGAAAAAAACGCAAGCCGGTTAAACCGATTTGCGTAGTATGATGAAAAGTAATATTCAAGAGCGAGACGCGGAAAATACTTGTTTGTATATTTAAAAAAGAGGCAAATTCGTACCGGAAAAGGAAGCAAAGTTAAATTTACGATCTCTCGACTAGGAGAGGGGTGGCTTTCGGCGGGAGGGAGGCTTTTCGCCTTGAAAACGTCTAGAAACGATGGAAAAATAGATGTTTATTCCTTTCAGAGGGGTGTACGAGGTATTTAAGGGCCTGAAAATTTTCACGCATTCAAGGAGATACACTTACGAATTGTGCGTGCTATGTGCGAACTCCGCAACGTACGAAAGAGCACTCACCTGAAACAAGACAAAAAGAAATTCAGTCAATTGAAGATTGTCATAGAATATATAATATAAGACTACTTTAAAACATATTTCCAAAAAACAATTGATTTATTGCAAATTGTCTCAACTTTGTAACAGACAAGTAGGAACAACAAGATTGCAATCTTTGAATAAATAATCAAGAATTCAAAAATAATACTAACTAAAACCTATTCATATCCTATGCATTGTAAAACTATAACTAGTCATGAGAAACTATCGAATACTCGTTCGATCGAAAAAAAATCCATCACGAAATACCCTGCGGTTAAGGGTGAGCCGGATCGGGGGTTTGTTTTGTGAAAACGCTCCGTAGCGTTGAATTTAATCTCGTTACGGTCATCATTGTTATACCGGTTGCATCGCGTGTTTAACGTCGTTATTAACGGACAATACGATGCGCAATTTAGCCGCGCTTAAGCCGTCGAAAGGGATGACGCCATTGTGACCGTGTGAAAAATCCGGACGCTATTAATATGTGCGGAACGTAGGGTAAAATTTCATCGTATTAACGGATTAATTTTGGTATTTTAATTATGATGATGTTTATTTTGGGTACTTGAGTGGTTAGTGGTAGTGGGAAATAAGGGAACAGTTGGTCGAGGATGTTTTTTTCATTAGTTATTAGTTGTTATTTATGGTTTAAATTAAGTGACACGTGGCACGATCAGTATATGTATTTGATTTGGAAAGTTTTATTAAAAAAAAAATAGTTCTGTAGTAAACGTTACAGTAATATTTAACGATGAAAATTTTTATTATTAATGCTTAATAGGTACATGAAAAAATGATATAAATCCAATCAATTTTTGAACCCATAACGAACTGAATTTTGTATACTGCGATGATGCGAAATATGGAAAAAAAAAATTTCAGTATAATTGACTCTCAAATATCCACTTTTTAATCGAAACGAACGGTTCCGTAAATAAAAAAAGTAAACTTGAACAAAATTCATGTGAAAAAAAACGAATCTTTTATACATTTTTAATATGGAACATAAGAGCGATAGAGCTTATAAACGACACTGGATCGCTATATAAGGGGTTGGTGTTATAAAAAATATCCGTTCTAGTTTTTGTGATCGTCGTCGCTACAATTCCTCTAATTTCAGCTAGAAAAATAATAGCGCATATTAGTCATCCAGATATTGCATTTAACGGTTACGAAAGGATATTCTTGGCGCAGAGCGGTTTATTGTGACCATCAATCTTCGCGGTGCGATATTTTACGAGTACGACCACCCGAGGAGTGCCGTTTTTATTTATATACAAGTGCTATATGTTTTGGTGGGTGGTTATTGCAACGAGAGTCGAAAATATGACGTTAATTGTATCGCATTTACATCGTTTCCGAGGAGGGAAACGAATGAGCACAAATGTATGCAGAGTGTCATAAAAGAAAACACGGGAAAGGGCGATTGTTTGTAATCTTTTGTGTGACTTGTTACTTAACACTGTACAAAGATGAGGATACTAGTCAGGGGAATAAATACAAAATAAAGCCCTATCTATGAAAAATTCAGTGACAAACTAAATTTTGATATGAAATATGACATTACAGTTCTTAACAAAATTGTAAAACCTCTATGTCGATTCGAGGTTAGTAAAAAAATATACGCGAGGTCAAAGATTACTGAAAATGGTTTTTCATTAATATCTCGTTAACTGTAACGTTCACAGAAAAATATTGTAAAGTAAATTTGTAACTCAAAAAATTTTCAACAACAAAGATACCGTAATATTTATTCGTAAGAGTAACTGTTTTGGAAATAATTCGATTAACAGAATCGGTACTATTTTGTATACAGCCCTCAGCAGTATGTACGAAGAGAGCTCAAAAAATTCTAAGAAAATGTTTTTGATTCATAAACAGAATAACTCATTAAAAAATAATTAATGTTTTTTATAAAAAATTTTATACCTAATTCATGCAGTATTATCATCAGTGCTGTGAAATGTCTATTTGGGATTTTAGGTCAAATTAAAATTTTGGATTGAATGAATTTTATAAATTTTCGTTTTATTCTTTTGACCATATATTTAGTAGTACAATTACGATATGCATTTTTGTTTAAATATTAAAAGACAAAATTATTCAAGGTAAAATGTATGTAAATATGATAAGATTGTAAAAATATTTTTTATTCCATTTTCAGTGTATGCAACACGTAGCGTGAAAAACGAACGTGTTCCTTTGATCCGCGGAATATATGTGGCAAAAGACGAATGCGCCAAAAGGCAGCTCAGCCACACCGTGAAATACAACAGGGACAAAAGTACAGGAGGCGTAGAAGGGATTTCGGAAAAGTCAGAAAAATAAAACTTTCCTTTTGGGTAGTCCGAAGCACGGGAGGAGAAACTCCGAAGGGGCGGCCGTTTGAATAAATACGATACGGATATGATGCGGTTATTTAAATGCGACACACAAACGTTCGATTCGTGGACGTGAGAGGGGGGGAGGGTTAGGGGCGAAAAAAATGAAGAAATATAGTATTAAAATATATTATGCTATAAACTTATCGGCTCGAACGTGAGGACTTCGATTCGAATGCATTTTCATGTAATAAAAGGGGAACGTTTTCAAAAGGAACCATTGTACTTCGATACTGTAAATTTATGTATTTGAGATTCGTAATCTAAAGTAAATTTATTTTCAAATGCTTTCAGATATATTTAAATATGATATTATATTTTGACTATAAGAGTTAATTGAAATTTCAAAATAATATTTTCTTAAGAGTTTTTTAGATTAATGAGAATCGTTGAGTTTTTTTTTTATGAATTTGCATATTTTAGAATTTCCCAATAAGAAACAAGTATGTTTATTTGATAAATAACTTCGGCATTATGTAAATGATCAGAGTTCTACGATTAACGAAGCGTACGTTGCGTACGTAGCTGATTAGTTCGCTCGCGCGAAACATCCGAGCGCAATTTGAATACGTAACCATAAATAAATAAATGCGTATGCAGAATACAGAATACAAAAAAAGATGGCGACGAAAGGAAATAAGAGAAGATGGTACCAATCAATGTCTATCGGGGAGCAGACGTTGAAGGATCACAATGCAGAGACGATTTGCAATTATGCAAATGGCACGCGCGAGGGGCAATTGGATCGAATCAACTTTTGCCTACGAAAGCGGATTACGTTTCGCATGGACAAGTCCGCACAAAACAAGCCTTGATTGTTTGCCGTAGAATAGACATACCAGTATATCTTTTGAAATTGGAAAATATATTCATAAAAAATAATAGTGCTTTGTGAACGATTTATATTCTCAAATACTATAAATAAGGTTTAAATGCAATGTGTATTGATAAAAGTCGATTTCAATAAACGCAGCAAGTATATGGATTCGAAACGACAAAAATTTCATCCGGTGCAAAAACGACGGCGCGAATTCCGTTTGTAACACTTATCAAATCAAGCGAATTTCAGAGCGAAACTTTCCCACGGCGAACTTTTTGATCTTTGCGAAAATTCGCTCGCCCGGAATAGCGCGCGCGCTCGCGGTACGTGGGCCCCGAAGTTTCCCCCGGAAAAGCGTTTCACTTTAGCCCACTTCCACTCGAACAGAAAGAGCGGCCATCGGCGAACTTTCGCCGTGTCTCACCTCTTCCTCCCATATAATAATAATACGTCACATAATGCGAAATATCGCGCCGGCGGAAGCGAAAAAGCGGGATCGAACCGTCCCCGCGCGTAAGTGCCACGCACGAGCCGCCATTAGCGACGATCAAACTTTTCTACTTTCGTGTTGTGGAAGAGGAGAATTCTCGGTCGACCGTGGGGGCCGGGGACGCGTCCGAAGTTCGCCAAATGCGAAATCTCGGTCGAATTGTAGACGGCCGGCATTATAAAGTTGTTTGTTATATGGCCTCGTAGTGCCTTCGCACTAGCGAGGACTTAATCCTTTCCGAGGGTGTAAAATTTCGCGCTGGACCACTTTACGGCTTTGCCGACGTAGCAGCCCTGGGGTAGTTTGATGGTCCGTCGAAACGCTTCTTGGACTTTGTTGTGAGGGTAAAAGATGGACTCGAGATGAAATTGTTCGAGAATATTTCCGGGGAAAGTTTGCGAGTGAGAAAACTAACGAAAAATATGAAAGAAGTAAAAGACAAAACGTATCATTAAATGGTTTTAGAAAAATTTATAAAAAATAAAATTGATTATTGTAAAAAAATATGTAAAAGTACACAAAAGAATTTGAAAAGTTAATTTACGAAAAAATAGATTCCAGTAAAGAGGAGTCAGCTCTTTTCATCGAACGAACAATAACACTGTAAATAAAATGTACGACGAACGAGCAAAAAAAAAAAAGCGAAGAAAAATTGAAAAATACGGTCTCTCGGTAATGGCTCGGGTCGAGAAAAATCGAAAATCTCGCCCGGACAAAAGAATCGATAAAACTTTCACGAAATAAGCCGCCGCCCGGCTTTGCTCAGATACAACATTTATTTACCGAAGCTCGTACGTCGGATTATTCCCTTTTATAGATGTTCAATCTTGATACACGCCGTCGAGATTGGTGTCGCGGTGCCCTGATATTCCACTCCGTTGTCATCATCAATTTTTCCGGAAGCCGAAAGCGGAGGAGGGAAAATTCTCTTTCTCAAACGCCCCCCGCCCCCCTCCCCCGTCTTTCGTTGTTGTTGTCGCGACACTCATTTAAACTTGGAAATTGCTTCTTCCGTGAGACGCTGATGGGCCGTAAATTGGACGAAACGGAAGAAGGTAATGGTCGATGGCCCCAAGGTGCCCTGTTGGTGAGACAGGGAAGGTTGTTTCGCTCGGAAGTGTTTTTTTTGGCAAAGCGCGTGCGCAACGAATGAATAAAGAGAGGCTTTTTAAGAGTGTTTTCGCATGAACGAAAATTGTATCCGGACAAATTAGATGCGTGTTAATTTTTGATGTATATATTTGTTGTTTCGAATATTAAAAAAATGATGTAAGGAATTTAATCATGTGCAAGTGCTTACTATTCCGTTCGTGTCTGTTAATTTGAATTTCATTAGCGTTCTTGAAGAATTCAATTTAGTCGCAAAGCGCAATTAAATACGATCTAATAAACGGCGCGAAGTTTACGACTGAACACTTAACCGATAATTCGAACTTTGACGCGCACAAAAATAAAGGTCAAAAAAACATTTCGTTAAATCGTGATAAGGTCTAAAATTATTATTTTGTTAAAACCTTGGGTCCTTTTATATTTTACACAACAAACGTATATAATAAACAAAGTTCATATTAACAAGAAAAATAAAATTAATCACATAAAGGTCACAAGAATTTTATTACACAAATTTTCAAGACCGAATTATTTTCAACGACCTTCAACTATTTTTTTACAGATACATAAAAATAATATAAAATTAGATTAATTTGATACACTACTTAAAAAATCCAAAAATTATCAATAACAATTACAAAAATAAAAGCAATCCCCCTATACGAAGCGCGCATGTCGAAATCGTCCATTTAAATTTCGTCTCCCTTCACCAGACATGCGGATTGATTTATTGCAACGTCATTTCAATACGTCAGAGGAGCAGAGCCACTGATGTTGATTAGTATGTAGATTGGGGTTTAGTTATAGTCATTTGTCATGTGACGCCCGCGCAAAATTTATTGCCCCGATCGAAGCGTACTTTCGCGAAATGCGCGAATTTAATACAATCCCACCGCAAATTCTATTCTGTTCGCAAATCTCCACGTCGCGTATAAATAAAAGAGTGGAGCATCATCATTTTTCGTCGGCGAGAAAAACTTTGCTCGAAAGCTTCTCTCATGCGCCCCGCGAGTTTGTCTTCCCAAGACTTTTTATTGGTATAGTTGTAAAGAATAATCTAGTGGAAGCGGCGAACACACATACACGTTTGCGAAAAACGCTGCAAAAAATAAAATAAAAATAAGTCTATGAGGAGTGAGTGTGGGTCGGTGATATTCCCAAGTGAAAAGCGCGAAAATGTTTCGTTCTCGCTACACGAAATTTTTTCACGAAATATGATTTCGCTGGCGCCGTGGGGATTTGATTATCGGCAGCAAAACGGTTAATTTACACGCGAGTTTTAATATTTAATACGTTCACATTTACGAAAATTTAAAAAGTAATAATAAACAATAATAAAATATCATCGATTTTCATAAAAAAATAGGCCATTGTCTTAAATCTCATCTAAAAATTTTTTCTCAAAAAAGATGATGAAGTTTAAGACTTTCATACTAAAAAGACAAAGTTCGTTAACCCCGAACCGTTTTCCTTGTGCTAATCCTTCAAAAATTCTCAATCAAATTTCACGTTCGGCCGAAACCGCAACGCACGACGTATTTAATTTCGCTCGTTAAAAACGACGACTCGACCGCGTCAATCGAACCGAAGCGAAATCGGCGGAAAACTTTTTCATCGGACAATATCGATTTTCGATTACGGCGAGGTCTCAGACAAAGGGCTCGATCGTGCGGATCGAAAAACGAGTGCCGAATTTCGAAAATTTCATCGGCGAAAGGACGACGCCGCCTTATGATGTAGCACTTTGGATCCGGGTGCTTTATCGCTCATTTAAGTTTCCACCGTGATGGCGAGGGGTGTGGAAAACGATGGGCCGAAGGGGGGAACGAGAAGGGCCCGCGGAGGTCGAAAAAACTTTCGGGGATTTTTCGCGCGTGAAAAGCGCCAACGACCGAGTTGAAGTGGGTGGGTGGGTGCAGGCTCACACGAAGCTTTTCAATCTTTCACATTTATCAAACGGATTAAAAAAATAATAAATTTTGATACTCGTGAAGTGTAAAAAAAAAATGATAATTGGTGTTCAAGAAATTGTCGATGACGATATAAATTTTTCTACAAATCCGATGATCGAAATGTAAATATAATATATAACTTCGGAATTATTAAGTCGAAAAGACACGTCGTTCTCATATAAAAATGTCGATTCGTATTTTGAGCGTTCTCAATCCGCGTTTTGAGGATAGCCGATCGGTATCCCATCGAGACGCAGGCGAAGGAGTGAGGCAGAGGTGAGCGGGACGTTTCTCTTCTGGTCTTTGTGCGAATTTATACGAAAAGGCGAAGTTGGAGCAAACTAATAGAGGCGCTCGCCGAGAAAGGGATCGCCGGCCAGAGGTTGTGTGTGGGTGGGTTGGGTCGGAGTTTCGAAAAAAGCACTCCCGGGAAAAATGGCCCAGCAAAGTGTAAAGCGATCGGGGCACGGCCAGAGAGAGACCCCTGTTCCTTTTCTACCTTCGTCTATTTTTTACTTCCTCCTCGTTTTTTTTTTTAACCTCTTTTGCTTCCTCTTTTGCTCCTTGCTGGCTACGGCACTTTCTCTCCTTATCGGGTTCGATTGAAATAGTCCCGGGGTCTCTCTTTCGTTCGAGGTTCCCCGTTCCCATGGTCCGCCGATCGTATCTCGGAAAGTTCGGTTCGACCATTGTTCGATTGTCGGAGCGAATGAAAGCTCGAAAGTTTACATAACAAATAACCGAACGTACGAATGTCGACTGTGCGAAAGTTCCGCGTGGAAAATTCCAATGACTCGAGGAACGAGTCTACGATAACCTATCTCTCCTTACAAAATATAATTATATTCCAAGTATAGTATCATACAATAAAATTAAACGATCAAATAAATTTCAGCCCGATTGGCACTGAAAATCTCAAAAAGACAAACACGCCTTTTTTATAAAAATCAAACAAACCGACCTTCCATAACGAGGAAAAAGGACTGTGCTGAATATCGTCACAGATCTGCATACTGCTGACCGAATTCGCTGAAAAAATACCCACATCCGCGGATGTATGCAGGAATCGTAGCAAGAACGGAAGGAAGGACGTGCGTCATCGGTTTGGGAACGACTGACGATCCTAGCTGGAATCTTCGACCCTTCGGTTATAGGGCCGCTTTGTGCGGTCGTCAATTTTTGCAAATTGAGTTTGTATAGGACGGCGAAAGGGTCGAGCGAACCCGTGATTTTTGCGCGACCGCGTGTTTTATAAGGGCGAACTCGACGAACCGCAATAATATGCCTTGCGTGACTTTTCAATATCTACGTATAATGTATAATGAACGTTCGACGTTACAAAGGCGGTCCGTTTTGTGTTGAAATGCACAGAAACCAATGAATAATATGAATCAAATATGATTGCAGTCGTTACACGCGCATATTGAATATCAGTACTCGGATGAGTCGTTTTGAAATAAGATGTAAATAAATATTCAATTTTTTGTACAATTTTCATAAAAGATGCGATTAAACGACCTATGTTTGACCGTTATAAGGTTGTATGTTTGTTGAGCGAAAGCGAACAATCCCTTTTAAAGGAGGAGGTTTCCAGTGTGAGACCCCGAGGGAAGTCAGGGGTTATCAGTGGTGAACACGCGCGGTCAGAAGTCGTCGAGCAGAACCGAAAATCCGACCAGACTCCCTAGAGAAAGCAACGAGTGTTAAAGAAAATATCAAAACAAAACACTTACAGGTTTAAACTTTCGAAAAAATCGACAGAAGATATATTTTCATTTAACCCCAACAAAATTTTGCCGACGTTGTGTATGTTAGTGAAAAACGTCGACAAATTTCATCGGGCACTAAAACAACGGCCGACGTTATTAAATAATTCGAATTTAATTTCGACCATAGTAATTTGTGAATATGCATACGAGTGGTTAATTATTCCGGCGGTCCCATTTAAATTAGTTCCCCGGCCTCTCGTGGGAATAAATCACTTTTAAAGACGCGGGCGGCTTTTCGTGCGCTTTTCACATGCCCGCGTAATAAGTAACGTTTCCGGTCGAAAATAAACATAAACTCTCCTATTTTTCAAACGGGAGCGTTTTCCGAAAGGAGAACCCCACCAAGCTAGTTTTCCCGGATTTTTCCTAGCTTTCCCGGCGCAGAAAAGTGGGCGGTTCCCCTTAAAAAGGCATGTTTAGGGTCAGTTAGGACTGGTCGTAAACAAGAGTTATTGTTATGACGTTGACTATATGTGCTTCAGTCTTTTTTCGGCGTTTTTTCCTCCGGTACATGACTTTTGACCGGCTCCGTATGTATTATCGCGTTTTAACGGTTTGACGTTTGAAAGGTGCAAACGTATCCGGTGGATGATTGTTTTAGAACGTGACGGTGAGGTCACTGTTGTTGAATGCTTGTTTGCTTGATCGGAATTTTGAATTTTAAGATTATGTTAATTCAATAATAACTAAGCATTAGTGACGATTTTTGTTTGTGTTGTCTATTTTATTGGGAAATATATCACTGATGCGCTATGTTAATGATGATTTAAAAGTAAGATGACAGATATCTATGTCTGTTTTTTAATAAAAATGAAATTTTTCACATTTGAATTTGAATATGCGTTGTTAAAAATTGATTTATTATGATTATAAGATGAGTCAAAGATTTGACCTTGTCGAACGTTTCAATTCCCACAGATTTAGCAAAAAGTGACACAATCAATAAATTAACACACATTTATATTATTAATTTGAAATAATTTGGCTAAGAAGATATATTAATTTTTGCACAATAAATAAAAGAAACACGATGAAATTTCTGATACTATTGAAAATTTTTCTTCCTGTAATACGAAGCTTATAATACACCCAATACTCTTTTTACATGGGGGATACCTTCCAGAGACTAACGTGTAAAAAAATGTATGATGATCATATAAAAATTGGAGATAGGGTCCATTAGTATATTTGAATAGAACTTCCATCTAATTGTAAATGTGTAATGTGAAAAAATTACGCTCCAAAAAACCATCAAAAACATAGATATTTTTTTATTTAATAACTATTATATAATTACAAGCATACGATTATAATAGTATATTATCTCGCACCAAATCTTACTCTTGTAGCATCATAAGTATTTTTTCATATTTTCATAACGTGTTAAAGTGAAAAAACCATGTAAAAAATAATCAATTTTTTTCCTTGAACCGTGCTATTTCGAAATCCTACAAAAAGAGGATCGGACGCACATACGAAAACTACAAAGCAAATTCCGCACACCCAACTCCCGATCAATTCCAACTGACCAACGAAAACACACAACCACCAAAACCAAAACATCCCCACCAAACGAAAATCGCAATCACGCACGTAAACGCGATTTGTCTCGCTTTCACTGGCCGTAGTAACGACTCGTTTCCGCTTTACGTCCGCCCCGTTTTAGTGCCTTCGCGGGAGCGGTTCTCTACGACCGGGCCTATTATTTTAGCCGTCGGACGGTCGGTGACACGGCCGATTCTTCCTTGTCATTAGCTGTCAACTTCGGTGACAGTAGTCGGACAGCAAACTCGGCTGCGGGCCTGTAGTTAGCCGCGCGGGCCTGTCATTACACTTCTACGCAAGGCGGCTTCGTTTATTCGCGATTGTATCGCTAAAGTCGCGCTGTTGTCTTTGCGCGGTTATAGGGCGACTCGGAAATTATATAAGCGAAACTTTGTAATTTCATATAATGTCGCGTGTTTGTGTCTACGGTCCGAAGTAATGAGAGAGGACGTACGGTGGAAAAAGTGATGGAGAGTAAGAATGTGTTCGTGATATGTGGAATAGTGTGGTGTTGTGAATATTTATGGTCGAAAATGATTATGTGACGTTTTCACTTTTCGGGTGATCCTGTGTTTTTATGGTCTGTATAAACGAAAGTTGTAAAACATAACCCGAGCGTTTATATGTGGGGCAGCAATGGGACGTTTATCACGAGTATATGGCTAAATGTGTGTGATTTGGATACAAATATACATATTTTCTGATTTTTATTATATTACTTTTTCAAAGTAAAATACATATATATTTATCGAAATTATTATAATATATTCAAAGAAAGTCTAAAAGAATAAAATAACCGCGATTTCTACAATCAAAATTACAATTATTATCATCGACAAATTCAAATTTTTAATTTGAACGTTCGATCAATCGGACGATCGTTTCGTTGGAAAACCCTTTTGGCACTGTAAAAAGGGAGCCCGAAGATTTATGACAATAATTACAATATAATGCCACCCCCGAAGCCATTAAAACGTCTTTTGATATATTGCGGTCGTCGCAGTATTAAAGGCGGTTTTTAACGCGACACTAAATTCAAACGTCGCCGTTCGAACTTTGAAAATTATTTTTTTCAATACCGGTTGCTATGCGGAAACCAAAATTGATAATATTTCACCAATGAATCATCCCGATCGACCGCAAACGTGTTAAGTTTTTCGAAAAGCGAACGGGTTTCAAATGCGTACACTGTACATAGAGATTGACCATTTTCTCGGAAGTACTTGTTGATTAATCGCCTCTTGGCACACACGTGTGTTTGTGTCCATTAGCTGCAAAAAGGGGGTTTCGGTATCGAAGTAAATATCTTAAGTCGTTTCTGCTAAAGTGCTTGCGGGGTTTGCAGTTTTCACGGAATAATTTATGTTTCTATGCAGAAAGAGTGCAAATCCGTTTCGTGTATTTTATGCAGTCGTTTAACCGCTAGGATGTTGACTGGATATATAAAATTTAAAATTTATTGCTCTTTATAAAAAATGAGTGGCGCTTGTTGGAAGCAGATAAAGATATAAGGATTTGGAACGCTGATGCGAAATTGCCTTTAATGTTACGATAGAACGTCGTTACGGAAGAAAATTGCTTTTGACACATCTTCTGCTCGTTTATGTATTATATTGACTGCTAATTTCCCATCAAGTTTAATAGCTTTCATGAAAATGCCATCAAAATGCAGAATCGATTTTACAGCATAATTAAAAAGTAAATTTTCCGACGCAGCATCAAAATGTAATTCGTCGCTTGCACGATTACCAGTGCAAAGCTCCGGAATATAAATTTAATTCAATTAAATCTGAATCACGTCGAGCGGAATCGACCGCCTGAATAACACGATTGTTCAAATTAAATTCATTCATTTCAGACGACGTGCAGTTTTTTCAAAGTTTTCCCGCAGACGGAACGAGAGCACTCAATTTTATAATGGTTCACCCAATTACATTACGGCGAGCAAAGTCTGCGGGCTTTGGTATTTCAAAGATTTATTTGCGGAAAGGATTGTATTCTGCGCGGATATCCACAGTATCGAATGAAGACTTCCACGATCCTTCCCGTCCTCAGTGCGCCAAAGAAACGCGACATGATGGTGGCATCTGTTGTCCTATAGGGGGTTAATTTCAGTAGTGGTCTGAAGATACGACGATCGTCTCTCCAAGGACGAAGAAGGGTCCTCACAGGACGAGACAAGAACGGCACATTGTCGGCATTGTGGCATTCGAGCCGTAATGGGATAATCCGATATATAACGAGATTTTTTCACGCCAATTAAAATAAATATAATACAATTCGGTTCGTTTGTGCGAGGAATTGGAGGGCGACCTTAAATGGGTTGGGTGTTAAGTGGAAGTTGGACGACGCTGGTTTTAATCACTTAAACGGACACAATTGAGATTTAACGTTTAATCGGATAGCAGTTGTGCGACCGAAAATCTCTCTAATTATATATTTGGTCGCCTAATGGTTTTTCATTAGACCGTACCATACTTAAATATGATTGAGAGCCACAATTCTGTAAAATTCGAACATTCCGTTACGAAAATATGGTTTTTATGTTTAATCAAATTTGTATTTAACTATTAATCGTATTTTCCGATGATTGATACCGCATTTTATACGAAAACATAAAATATACGCGCATGAAAAGAAGACACTGTTTGCTTAATGTTCAAACGGTTTCTGTAGTGTGCGTACGAAATATAAATCATCCAAGCGTGAAAGGGTTACAACTTGACTTTCGCATGGGACGAAAACTTCGTATGACAACTGTTCATGCCTCAAATGATTTCGTCTTAGGACACGCCGAAAAGTTTAGCATTGAAAGGGTCAACTGCAAAAGAATCATACGCGATGAACTTTCGCTCGAAATTCGGTGATCCACAAAAAATACCGTTCACGAAAAAAAAAATGTTTTATCAAAAAAACCTACAAGAACGATCCCGTCAAAATAAGGTCTCATACGAATATTGAATTTAAGTTATGTGTAAATATAAAAAGGTTTTAACGTCTAATTGTTATCAGAAAAGACAAGTTTTAGATTTTTGAAAAATTCGATTTAAAATACTGTCGATCCCTCAAATCTTCGCCATAAATACGAAAATCATGCATACACACGTGGACACAATACAAAATATCAGAAGAAATATAAACACGTTGACGTTTTATGTGTCGGTTATTGCGTCACGTTTCGCGAGCGCGATATTCGCCGGCGAAACGAAGACGTTCACGTTCCGTGGACGAGCTCGGTACACGTGTACGTAAATATCATATTTTATTTCGCGTATAATACAACGCGAGTGTGTGCCAAGTACACGTGCGAAAACGTGTGTGTGTGTGTGTGTGTTCGCCATACAACACGTGAGCGAGCGTAAAAACTTCGCGCTTTTACTACGTGCGGTCGTCGTGTGCGCCGCTTTACGATGCATTATTTATCGCGGGACATCTTGTGGATGGGTTCTTGTGCGGTGTGGGTGTAGTGGTGAAGAAAGCGCACGTTTCGTATTTGTCCCAGATGTAACAAGTGTGTTCGGTTGAAATTTCTGCAACGGATTGTCGTTGCATAATACAAGTAAGCTTCCGATTTTGATTTTGTTCCGTGGAGTACGTGTACGAGAAAAAAAAGTGGTTTTATTGTGTAGATATTGAATGCTGGTAGGTAATATAAGTTTTGAATTGAATTGAATTTGGTTAATTTCAATCGATCATATATGAAAAAATCGTATTTTTAAAAACAATTAAGTTGGAAAATATCATGTTGCTAATTAATTGTTTTGATTATCGAGAAAACACTTTCGAACGCAAGAAAAATTCATTTATTCATATTACGAAATCGATTTTCTTTTCTTTTTAATAACACCTATTTGCAAGTCAAAGAAATATCTGTTTTTTTTTTTTTTAAATTTAACAATAGAAATAATTCGAAAGTCCAGACATGTGAAAAACACCTTTAAACGAAAGAAAACTCCCGAAAAGTTTAAACGCCGAAAACCACTTTTTCACATCCATGGCAACAAAGTACATTTAACAAGACTAAACCACTGGCTTTCACATTACGAAGAAAACATCAATCCAACACTCCACGATCAAACACATCACTTTCGCCGAACAGCGCCGCCAATTCAAAGAGAACCCATCAAGACAATTTCAGCACAAAGCCATCGAGTTTCGTCCTCAAGTTTTTGATCCGAACCGCAACGAGACATATCGGACGGACCCGCTTTCCGAGCCCTCGACCTTAGCACACCGAACCCCGAACGCGTGTGTGTGTGTGCAATGTTGTGGCAATTTGTCGCCGGCAACAAAACGGCCTTCCACCTGTCTTGCCGAATTTGAATTTCAATACGAGGAGCACTCGGGGTGCCGCCATTTGCATAACAAACGAGCGCGCCCCATGAATAAGACGGCGAGGTGAGGCGAGCGCGCGAAAAATCGTCAAAAATCCGCCATTATTATAATATATTTATTTATGTATTTGCGATTGTCGAAAACTCGATTTTCGACACGGGGCCGCGATGAATTATTTATCGCTTAACGGTTCTTCGCGTATGGGGCGCGAGTTTTTTTGCCGGAAAAAAGTGCGTATACGGAATTTGCGCGGGAATCCGTTCGAAATGCTCGATGGATTCGTCGCTGTAAGAAAATGTCTCTTTTATTTTTTTAAAGTAAAATTTATACAGTGATTCTAGAAAATTTTACTTAAAAAAATAATTTATATATCAGATAATAAGTTTGAGCTAACTCGAATTCGTC
Organism: Hydropsyche betteni; assembly: GCA_028571205.2. Taxonomy (NCBI): domain Eukaryota; kingdom Metazoa; phylum Arthropoda; class Insecta; order Trichoptera; family Hydropsychidae; genus Hydropsyche; species Hydropsyche betteni. The sequence goes on along the minus strand of JAOXNN020000027.1, from coordinate 5,742,638 downwards.
GGATTTAAAAAAAAATGAATTGAAAATATATTTCTAAAGCTTCTTCTCGTATCACAATAATAAAATTCAATTTCAACTCATATATAAGTATGTTTGTGCTGAAAAATGGAATATTTTCATATATGATATTCGAGAAAGCCGAAAGTGGACTACGTTGTGAAGTACATATTAGAATCTGATACGAGAAGATTAGGTATGTCATATACAATACTGAAATTTGCATAAAAATTGATTTATCATAGAATTTTATATTCATACAAAAAATCTTGAGGCGTTTACTTTAAAAATGTAAATATTAATACTGTAAATAACTGTCTGTAAATATTGAAATGATTACTGTTAATTGTAGTATACAGTGAAAAATAATAAAATAGAAAATTTTCCTTATAAAAAAAAACATACAACTCTACGTGGACTTTCGAAAGTTAGAAAGTGGAAGATAAAAAAATTGGCAGATTCATGGAAGTAGCTAAGAAAGTACACTTTAGAGTTTTTTCTGCAGGGAATCTTCATGGAAAATATTGTTTTTACATTTGAAAATTACTATTTTTTTTAATTATCTCTAAGAAAACTTTTAATTGCTCGCTCTAACAAAGCTAGTAAAATTTAATCTTGTCTATAAGTGCACAACATAAAGTTATGAAACCATATTTCAAATGAAATTAAAATATACACGACATTTCGTTACGAAATGAATACGTTAATATTCATTCCGAGTATTAAAATTCTCGAAGCGGTTTGAGACCTAGTAGTAATCGAAATAAAAAAAATAAATGAATCATTACGAGCGGCAAAATCCAACAATAAGAATAAATTTTCTTTGAAGTTCCATTGTAAAAACGTAGAATTTGAAAACGAATCGACCGACAATAACCCTAAAAATAATCTTTTTTTTTTTCAAAAAGAAAACGCAAAGTCACTTTACTTTGTCGAAAGTGGCGCCAATTTGCTTCGATGAGCAAACGAAAAATTCACCCGCGGCGAGATTTTTTTTATATAAATAGAACCCTAATGTCTCCATAGAATCGAAAATACAAAATCCGAACCAAACAACAGTTACATCTGCATAAATATAGGCTTTGGTGTGCGGGGTGTCCGAGGAGCGCCAATAAGTGGGCAATGATATACGACAAGAAAGGGGCTTCGTCTGCCGGCAACCGCAGCCCAGAAGGGCCTAAACAGGAGGAGAAAGGGTGCTCGAAAGCAAAGGGAAAGGCCCTCGATTGTCTTGCTATAAATCAAAAAGTCCTACGGGATCTCTCCCCAATTACGAGTTTAAAACGGAAACCAGAAACCGCGGCACACCCCAGCGCGATACGTCAACGATGGGCAACGGCGAACTTCACGACGTACACTTTTTAAGGGTTGCATGATCAAATCAACATTAAGATCATAAAAAAACTTGAATACTTGTATTTATTGAAAAATATATTTTGTAGGACGCAATAGTTCTCATTGATCATTAAAAGTATTGTAATTATGGCTTCCATAGCGTACCTATAGAAGGAATGGTTCACTCTTATATATTATTAGCAACTTAAATCAGTATTAGAACGTCTTTTATTTTTATTTTTATAAAATATTGAAGATATAAGTTTTTGCTTGTTATAAATTGTTCAAATCAGCAACTATTTACACCAGCCTCAAAATAAATCTTCCAAACTCATTAACTACGTATGATTATAGAAAGATAATAAAATCTAATAAAACCATCAAAAGCTCAACAAAAAACTAAGCGAAACGATATATCAGCAGACAAAAGAACGAAATCAATTTCGAAAACGGCTTTGCACCACTTTAAATGAATGGCCTTCCGCAGCAGGGACGGTTTTATCAGTGGGTGCATCGCGCAAATGCACATATGCATCGCGTCATCGTTCCAACCCTTCTGGCACAACGTACACACCCCCGCACCCCACGCCGTGCACTCGAGCACTCGGAGGCCATTGTGCGGACGGACATACGCCAGTAAATCACCGACGTTGTCCACAATTTCAGGATATTGCCGCGGCGTGCTGTGTAGACGATTCCATGCGCCGAGTCCTTGATTAGTGGCCGAAGGGAGCCAAGGTCCTGCCGCAGTTGGATGGGGGTGGGTTTGGTTTGCACGCGAGAATGCAACGCTTCCGAGTTGCGAAAACTAACGTTCTAACTTCTATCCCCCGGTTTTACTTCCGTTTTCTGTTTTGATTTCGTTTCGCGTGAGTCAGAAGTTTTGTAAATCGAAAGGGTGATTTTTTTTTTCGTTGTTGTGAGTTCGTCGGGAATATATTCGAAATTGTGTTTTCATTACTAAAAATTAAAAATTATATTTATGTATTATATATTATATAGAAGCGGTGAAAAATATAAATAAAAATGTGGAAATTCCGAGTTTTCCACCGGGGAAACGGCAACGCATTTTCGCTATTGGAAAAACATTGCAGGATCGAGCGCCGCTTCTCAAACTCGAATTTATTGGGCAGTCACGCGATAAAATATTAAAAGGAGAGAAAAGCGCCAATACTTTGAGAAAGTACGCAACGGTAAATAATGCACGCTCAGCATCCCATAAGGGCTTTATTGACCCCCATTCGAGACGATTTCTTTTGTTTTATTTACATCGCGCGCTAACGATAATTTACGAAACGAGTGCCCTTTAACGGCGAAAGGGTTGATCAGCCGAATGGATTCCGACTGAAGAATGTGATTTCAACGTGAATTCGTAATGCGAATTCCCGTCCCGTTACATAATACAACATTTCAAAATGGAATTCGTTCGCGGCAATACAAATTATTATACCCGAACTCTTCAAAGGCAACGAACCGATTATAAAAAAATGCATTTTTTATTCAAAGACGTCTCGACTGTTAATTTTTGAGTCGGTATTTCGTCCACGTGCCACGTCCGCCGTCCATCATCGCTAATTGGGGGTTAAGTCCTCGGCGAACCTCTGGGGCGACACCGGGGCTTATCAACGGACGACCCTCTCACCTCGGCAAAGTATACCCACACCCCGAGCCTGAGGTCAGCGGTCGGCGGTAATGATCGTCGTCCGTCGCGTCCCTTGATTGTCTGGGCCCGGTTAATTGTTAACGCGCCGTTACGGGAAGTGCACGGTTTCGGGTGTCCGGCTAGGGGTGAATAATGCAAAAATTTCGACACGGTGGTAATTCTGGATTGCGACGCTTTTAACGAGTCCGCTGGGTCGTGATTGCGAGAATTGTATGGGTGTCGTTATTGTTGAATCATTAGCGCCTTCTCAGTATTAAAACTGAGTTTGTATGAACGACTTTTTAACGATAGATTCGTAATGCATGTGGGAAAAGGTATAAATTTGAATTAAATTACTCAGATAAGTGACTCATTGTCACTGAATCAACGAGAAATTGGATTTATTCAAAGACTAATAAATAGTTATGAAAACTTTTTACTACCATTATTAATGTTTTTTTATAAAAAATGGTTTCTGAAATCGGCGATAACGTATCGTTTGTATATGGGGAGCTTTCTATTGCTGAATAAAATAATGAACATGAAAGAACAACAGAATATTTTACCAAATAGTTTTCTATAAGCTACCAATCGTTCTAAGTCTCCGATATCTTTCAAGTTCAGTCATTTAATGCAGTGCTCCGCAACCTTTTTTCACTCACGGCACACCAAAATCTAAATATTTTCGTGACTATCCCCCTCCCCCCCCGACACGCAATCTTCAAAAACCCAATGATGTCTTCAGTGATGCGCATAATAGGATTACCAACTTTTTTTGATGAAATATATAGCTTTTCAAATTAATACTTAAAACAAGATGGCATGACAAAATTCATGGGAGGGGGGTTAAGAATTGAATTTTCCCGCGTTACTTTTTTTACAAATACGTTAGGTTTTTAAAAATACAATACTATATATTATATAACCAGAAAAAAAGCTAAACATAAACACATTCAACCACTATAATTGTCTTTTTTACATGAAAATTTAAACAATAAAATGAAATTTGAAAAATGAAAAATCGTAAAATTTCAAATACATTGAATTCTGCCGTGGCACACTGGTTGCGGAGCACTGATTTAATGCATGTTAATATAGATGTTACTAAAAAAACTTACCGTTATGGACAAGTAGCGTAGAGTCTCGTGCCAGTGCCAGCTCTGAGTCGGTGAGCGTGGCGTCGGAGGCGTTTTCGCTGGTTGGGGTGTCGGAGAGCCCGCGGCAGGGCTGCGCCCCCCGGGGGCCAACGCCCTCCTCTGCCTCACCGCACGACCCCTCGCCCTCCGACCCGCTCACACTATACGCCGGGTACAATCTGCCCCTGCCTGCGAACACGCCAAATCAAAAAGTCATTAATGGTACGTCGAATTGAAAAAAAATTGTTGTGTCTACGATGTATAATTGTTCTAAAACGGTTATGAATAAAATATTCGTTAAATGAAGACACGAATGCAAACAGCGTATTGGAAATTTTCGATTCGTGTAAACAAGCGATTCGAAGAACGGTAGGGATCAGCGTACACGTTCAATGTGCAGGTCTGCATAAGTTTTCGGAGCGGAACGTTTACTGGAAAGGGACTTCGGACCCGAAAAGGGCTCATCCGAATAATGGATTGAACTCATTAAGTATACAAAAAGCATTCGGCTACATAATGAGAGTTTTCCTTTAGTCAAACGAACCGAGAAAATCCGCGCGCGCCCAGATTTTCCGAAAATTCTCCGAGCGGGACGCGATCGAAAACTTAGCCATCGTACGTTCGAGCGAAAACAAACTCAATTTAAAATAAAACGAGAACAAATACCACGAAATAAATACATTAAATTAAGTAAATTATACATTTCAACAGCTACCCCGGATTTATAAATACTTAAAAGCGTGCGATCGAAAAGCCCGTTATTAACCCGAATTTATACACTTACGCGAGCAAATACGAAACAAAAGCCCGCACTAATATGAAAATTTGTTCGTTCGCAATACACAAAGGGTTTTCGGCGAGTTTTTCTTTCAAGAGCCAAAACCAGCTTACGCGCCCTTTCTTTGAAAGGACGCGAGTTTTCCATTTTTCGCGGAAAATCGCTAATTTTCGCGAAAGGGCGAGTTCGCCGTTATAGACGCGCGATAAAATTTAATCGCTTTTTGGGAAATTGGTGCCAACCGAGTCGCACACCCAATTTCGTCGGTGAATTATGCCTTGACACGGTTTTTATCGGGCCATTACGCCGATTTAGCGTGCCTTGTGTGCATACTATAATACTCCCTATTCGGCTAGGATATTATTATTTTTATCGCCGAAGGATATGTACAAAAAAATAAATAAAAACACAAACATTATGCGTATAGAGTTGTATGTACTTTCAAGTTGTTCCTAGCAGTGAATTGCTTCCTTACATTTGCTCTTTACGACGGAAAAGTCTAACCCTCCACCCCTCATCGCCATTATATAACTAGAGTGCGCCACGCTGCTAATCAGCTTATTAAAGTTATATGGTGTATGAAACATCAGGGGTGCTTAAATTCGCAATTATGAAATTTCACAAAAACACATTAATCCGCATCAACATTTCATCAAAACAACCGATTCTAATTCGAAAAGTTTGATGATCAAAACGAATTGTATCAAGAAATACAAGCGGTTAAGAAAAGCTCACAGCTTTCCCTCACCATCGACGATCTTTGTGCGATTTCGCATATATCACGAAAGCATCGTTTGTACGCAAAATAAATATATTGAAACGCATTACATATTCATATTGTTTGTATATTTAAATTTTCGTTTAGCGGTTCGGCACCCCAGACCGCCGGCGGGCTCAGTGGCGAACTTTCGGTTTTGTGTATTTGCTTACGCGGCGCGGATAAATTAAAAAGTTTGAAGCGCGCACTCGTATTTCGCACATATTTGTCTATGTGTATGTTCGAAAGTTACACGTTTACATATATTACGGTTTATTCGCAAATTCAGTCTGGCTTAAGTAGGGTTGCAAACTATTTCGATAAATAACTAAGACGGGTATCCAACGAATGACTGTTTCAATATATTCAATTTTAAATGGAAAATAAACATGATATTTAAGTATTTAAAAGCTTTCGATGAGTCTCGGGGTGGGGAGGGGTGAGGGGGGATTCTAACTTTCGCTTGTTCCGTGAGTCTTGCAAATTCACCCTGTTGAAGTATTTCAAGAGCTATTTCGGCGGTTTATTAGTGTAATAAATGATTTGATCGTAGCTGCGAGTCGCCGCCGAGACGGAAACATAAAAAAGTTTTGTGAAATTGTCGAGAATAAGAAAAAAAGTGAATGTATCATTTAGATTGGATGGGTGTCGCTACACAAAACCATCGTATAATTTCACTATAAAGCAAAACTCCATGCGAGTGACAAAAAAACGCGGGTGTAATCACAGCGAAATATTTCGACGTATTTTCTCCTCACACACAACCGTAGAAATCATATGTTAAAAAAATCGAGTGACATTATTTTGCACTATCAACAATAGTCACCAAAATTAAAACAAAAAACTAATACGATTTCATCACTTCGCTTACCCAAGTCGAGAAGGATTTATCCGGTAATATGTAAATAGATTGACGCTCTCGCTTTGTACACGCGGTGTGTATGTTCACGCACGTACGCCGGCATAAGGAGGCGCTAAACGAACCACAATTCGCTTGAGCCAACCCCCGCTGCGGCGAAGCCTTCGTGATGAGATTACCGAATGAGCTAAGCACATCCGTGTGTGCGAAAAACGTCTCCGACACTCGCGAAACACCGGCGATACGAAAAGCGAGCGCGCAGAAAGAACTGCAAGCTGCCTAATTGGGAAATTCGCGAGGGCGGGGAGAGTGTGTGTGTTTTTTTGTAGCTGGGAGTGACGCTTGATTGTTTTGTGTCAAGAGAATGAAAGTTCTAAGTGAGTTAGTTGTTGGAATGTTTAAGTTGAATTGGTTAATTTAGAAATTTTTATTGAAGTATTATTGAGTTAGTTTGTTGAGTATCGATGGATGTTCGAATTGAAAAATCGTTTGAAATAAAACATGGAGTTGTAAAATGATTCGATTCGAATCAATGAATACAGTTTAAATTAAGTGGTGTTTCGAGCATTGTCACAGACGGAAAGTGGTTATTATTATATTTTATGAAAGAAATATACGAATATATCAACCAATGTAAGATAAGATCTATTTAATATATCATTAAAAGAAAAATATAACACTCGAGTGATTTAAAATGTAAATGAATAAAGTCACAGACGTGATTGAACGCGCGAAGAAACTGAAATGGCAGTGGGCAGGTCATATTGCATGAAGGGAGGATGGTCGCTGGACAAGGAAAATCCTGGACTGGTATCCGAGAGGCGTTAAGCGTCCGCAGAAAAGGCCGCGTGGCAGATGGGTAGACGAAATTCACAAGATGTGTGGTGTTGCATGGACGAGAGTGGCTCAGAATAGAAGTGAATGGAAAAGTATCGGGGATGCCTTTGTCCAGCAGTGGGCGTGAGCAGGCTGCAGATGATGATGATGATGATACAACAATTAATTCTAACGATTATAGTCATTTATTGATTTGATTGTTAAAATCTATATATGAAAATCAAAACGGTTCACAACCAAACAACAAAAACTCGAATCCACAACAACCGCACCCAATTCATAATCCAATCGAACAAATTAAGAAAGTTCCGAATCGAAGACTCAAAAGCGCAAACCCAAACCGCGCCAAACACAGACGACAAACGAAAACCAAACCCGACGACGGCTAATATGCAATATACATACAGACGAAACGAGAACCGCTTAACGGATTCGCCGCTAACACAGTTAGGAGACTTCGCCCCCGTCTTACGCCGGTCCTCCTCGCGGGGGGCGCGGGCGCTCCGCCCCCGTGGCTAGGTGCACGCTTGTTTGCCAAACTCGATTTGCGAATCGGGCGTCGGGCCCCCATCCGCCCCGTGGCGTTTCGGCACACTCCGCCGCCTTTGTCTCGGCCGGATACATGAATTTTCATAACTGTTTACACGAGTGGGCGAATCTGCGGATAATTCGATTTCGGCGCCATCCAGTGGCACACGTACACAAATTGCCCACTTCTGACGGGGTGAGAAACAGACGCGTATAGGTCGATCGAAATTGTGCATTGAAAACGTGTCGAAGTCTAGTGACGGATTTAGTTAGCTATGAGTGGTGGAGGGTCTCGTCTTATCTTTTATTTTGGAAAAATAGATTTTCGATGAATTATTATAGTTTTTCTAGAGTGGGATTAAGCTGTTCATTGAATAAATGTAGATTAGTGCTTTAAAACGGATTAGTTGTACAGTAAAATAATGTACGATGTGTATTAAAGAATCTCGTATTGTCAATACGAGATTCAATTTATGATACTCAATTTGGTATTGAGCTTCGATTTATCATATTTGTAGTGTGCAGTAAAAAATATGAAATTAACAATAGAAAAAACAGTTTGGGTATTGAAATGATCGACAGGTGGCAACAGCGCCATAGTAAAGTCTTCCTCCACAGACAATACAATTGTCAACGTTTTCTTTTGTAAAAATTTTTAATTTTAATTGAGTTAAATCACATTTTCACAATTTCGTCCATTATCATTTCTACTATGAAAGTTTTAAATAATAGTTGTGCAGTTGGTGTTTCATTCTGTTCGAGTTAGCGGCGTTGCTGATCATTTATTTATATTCATTCTTATGCACGTTTTATTCGTTTTAAGTTACACATATTTTTTCTATGATCGAAATATATATTTTTGAATACACACATTGTTTTTATATAAAGCATAATGCATTTTATATAAATTATCCCCGTTTTCTTCTATATCACTTCATATCACTCCAATAGGAACAATGAAATTTGGTAATTTTCTGAGAAAAGTGTTTTTTTTTTCACAAAAACAAATTTTATTTTCCAAAATCGCCCATTTGTTCTTTATTTTATGAAATCGATTATTATCAATCACTTTGAAACCCAACTCTGTATATATTTACATGTGTCATAATGGGTCCCCCAAAATTTTTTGACGATCAAAACACCTAGAAGTAAATCCGCCACTGCCAAAGTCCAATCAAATGGAGGCACATTTTTACTCTCGTTGATTAGTCGAGAGGATTAAAAGTCGTGTTTTGCGCGGATTTTCACTACCCTTTCGCTGCCGATCCATGCACCCTTTACTGATTAGTCAGTATCTGCTTACGTGCAGTCGGCCGAAGAACGAGCGGATGCTGATTGAAAGGCAATAACGCAGGTTGCTGCGGTCTGGTGCAGACTAGAGCTGCGGTGCCTCCCTTGTGGTTTCCTCTTTTACAGCAACTTTTTCATTTGCTAAACGACCACAGCCGACGTTTACCTATCTATCGGCTACGTATTTTTAAATGACGAGATGTTAATGAGTCGAAAAATAAAATGAAGCTTTCCGAAAAAGTTTGTTTGATGTTAGCATTTCAATTTCGAAGGAGTGATAAAATTTCAAGAAGCGAAAAGATATCAATTTCAAAGAGATCAAATGTTACGGTGTTTTGATTTTTAAAATTGTAAGAAAATCAAATTCTTCAAAAAGGCGGTGCTTAAGTAAAGGATTTTGAGGACATAGTTTACTTGGAAATCTCACAAAGGCTAACTTTTGTTCATGTTGATTGAGCTGAGAAAATAGATGTAATGTAATGTAATATA
>JAOXNN020000027.1:5718809-5732890 GCA_028571205.2 Hydropsyche betteni | reverse complement strand
CGCGTAATTTCACGTTTTGGCGACGTCGATTGGCTACCAAGATCATTCGATTTGACACCGTTAGATTTTTTTCTGTGGGGCTACGCAAAAGATCGTGTTTAAGCAAATAATCCCGAACTTTAGACACATTAAAAACCAATATTACTCAAGTTATGGCCGAGATACCGCCGAAATGTGCGAAAAAGTGGTTAAAAATCACCTCAAAAGAATCGCATGCTGAGATTCTTCCTGAGTGAATTATTTGAGTAATATTGTTTTTTACACTAAATGGCAAAGTTAAAACTTTATAATAAAATAAAATTTTTATCAAAAATGTATCGTTATGTGTATTTTATTTAAGTTTACTTTCGAAACGAAAAAATGAATGACCCTATATAAGCCTTCCATTATCCGATTAGAAATTAATGCTTACCATATGACTTCTTATACAATACAATATAAAGGCGAGAATTTTCAACATATGAATAATTTCAACGCTAAATATAATAATTTAATAGCATTAAACATGTTACAATGAACATTTAGATTTTCTATTCCAGTTAAGTCATAATTAATACAACCTGCCAACAGAAACTCGAGAACTACAACATACTAACTTCAAAAATATTTCAAGCAATATAACAGATTAAAACAGAAATCTACACACGAAAACAGACGAATAAACCACTAAAAGCAAAATCACCATATTTTAAGTAGGGCGTGAAAGGGATTTCTACTCATTTCAATATAAAATAAAATACATATTATTGAAAGAAAATAAGCATTTCTACGATTCAAACAAAAAAAACGATTGAAAATGACACGACAAAACCGTTCAAACTCCCTTCAAAATTAAAACACCCAACAAAAAGAGCATCATGTACGCAAAGTCCGTCTCAGGATCCGAAACGTCCTCATTAGCATAGTCATTACTATTTCGGTATTCGGGTCCGATTTACATATAGTCAGTTTTGTTCGTGCGATTTTTGTCGCGCTCGTCCTTTGATCCTCCGCGTGTGACGTTTGTCCTTTGGCGCGTCCAAATGGACTTCAACTTAATGCAACGCATACGTAACGAGCCGGCCGTAATGAAAGACACAAAAACACGGACGATGAAGACCGTCGCTTTTAATTGGGACTACCGTTCCGGAGATTTACTTGTTATTTTTAATGAAAATTTATGTCGTGTCTTTGTACCGAGTGGTTTCGGACGAAGGGTTTCGAGCTCACTAGGTTTTCGGGTTGTCACATCGACGGTTATTTATTTTGATCGTAATTGATGAGAATGCTTTGTTTTTTCAAAATATTATAAAGTACTAGAGATCGAGTCATAATTGACATTTTGTGAAAATTCCCGCGAAAATTCCTCAACACGAATTAAGATAAAGCTAGATTCTATCGTCTCATCGTTTTTTACGCGCGGAACATTTTTATCGTCGCGAACGCGTAATTGTTTTTTTAGTACCGGAAAAATTTAAAATTTCACTTGTTTAAGAGCAGTAAAAAGTCAACGGAAGAGTCCTAAAAACCGAAAATGTCCTTCGCACGGGGCATTAAAGGACGGCCGCGATACGCATCGGACTCTTAACGTTTTACGGTCGTAAAGGACGAGACGCGCTTCTCCTCCCGCTAAAAAGCGAGGATTATTATTAACGGGGCCGTTATTTGGTTATTTTACGCCGGTACAAAGGCATCGAAAATCGGGATTTAATTGGAATTCGTTAGGGAGGCACGTGGAGGAAGATTCTTCGGGTCTGTCGGCCCACCGCAGCTCCCCGTTCGAAGGGTTCGTAAGCTGTACAGAAAAAGTTCAACATTTTCTAAATTATTTAAGACAAACATACTAACTTATTAAAATTTAACATTCACATCATGCGGATTATGAACGATTTTATTGAGCGCCTTTGGTACAATAGGATGCGGATTATAGTTTGGACATATATAGATTAACAACAACAACAATAATAATCATCGTCAAATATCGGTTTCAGTGTTTCTGACAGGGGTGTTCAACATGCAACGGGTATCTGGGTCCTTTGCTTCAGAGGTGGTCCCCTCATATATGCCAATCGAACAAACTACAAAGGAGTACCATTCACGTCAATGTATGTACACGCAGAGCAGGGCAAATATGTAAAATATAACTCAAACCTGGCACCAACGAGGATAAACGAGATCCAATACCTTTGAGGTTAGACGGGGCAGGTACATATAAGGTTCCTTTTGTGTTGGCTAACCGATTAAATGGAATATCGACGCACAGTGTAAATGTTCGGAACGGTTCCTATATACCTTTAAAATTTGTAATAATGTTCGGAAATTTTGTATATTCAAATCTATTATTGATCAATTTGTTTTTGTTAAGTGAAATAAAAAAATACGATATTATTATTACAGACCTGTTAATATGGATTGAAACATCTATTTGTGTTTATAGATGATTTTTCATTAGAGGAACTCACCTAGGACAATAATAAAAAATAATGTTAATTTAAACATGACATTGTTCGTAGTTATAATAAGTGTAAAAGTATGCAAAACTTTCATTATCAACTATGAAAATAATTTTTCAGTGTAATATCGGTCCCTCATAATAGAGGTTCTAAATCACTTTAAAATATCTTGACTTGTACAAACTTGTGTGGCCGAACAAAAGGTAATACGATCGAAAGTTTTCATCCAATTAATTACGATGACATTTATAGATATGAAGTTTTGAGACTCATTTAGCGTTTTTTTATAGTTCCTCGGACAAAAGCGTCTGAAGTTTGTAATTTATATACCTACGTAGAATGGGTAGAGGTAAAAGAGCGAACTTAAAATTGTTTTCTCGTTGTTAACAAAAGCACAATATTACATGAACGTGAACGATACAATCACTAGACTCTATTGAATTGAAATAAATTGATAATTACAAAGATAGCGTTAATTAAAAATGTTTCAAGATTTAATTAAATTACATTGAGCACTTGTTACAATTAACATATTTAAAACAAACTTAATAAAAAAAAAATTTAACGAAAAATTTTTCGTTTGTGCCATACCGATTTTCACTTACAGACAAAACTTAAAGCACCACTCTAGCCCGACATCCAAATTTTATTATAAATTTTTGATCGCCGACAAAGTGGGCGCAGAGGCTATTTTCACTTAAAAACTCAAAGAACGACCAAAGTCTCATAGCCAACGATCAGTTTAGCAAAAGTCATATCGTCCCATCGCGCCGAACCCGTTAATTAATCGCGAAAGTTGCCCGCGCTCCCGAATCCAGAGGACGGCCCGTCCTCCGCCATCTTCCCGTCCCGTCCCCCCTTCGGCCAGACGAATTATGTATTCAAGTAATTTTAATTGCTTTTAACTTGACGCTGTTTTGAACAAAAACAACTTGTGACGGCGCCCCAGCCCCACCCGGCCGTTTTGCGGAATCAATTAGCCGCTCGAAGAAGTTTTGATGCCGCGTCCCGTTGGCGGCACCCGGCAGGTAAACAAGTTTGTGTGCAAAAGAAGAAGAAAATTCAATGGCGCTGATGGAAGTTATTAAGGAAAGTGACGACGGAACTTGTCTCCGTCCCGATTTCGATCTTCGAATTTGTATATTCCGCCATTGTTGGGTCTTTGTTGCTTTCGAATGCGATGATGATTGTCGATTCTTATTTCGAAGACATTCCGAAAACATCGAGATTAATACCGAAAAAAAGTCCTATTACTACTACTAATCCTACTATTATAGAATCATTGGTTTCTACCGGTGTTGATTTATTTATATATTAATGTAATACAACATCAATTAACACGTTAATAAAATACCAATGAATTAAAGGATAGTTATCAGTTAATTAAAATTTCCTCTCAGACTCTATTAGTAGGAAAAATAGTCAAAAAAAATTGATAAACAATTTCTAAATATAATATTCGCCACGAATTTTTTCTTCAAAAAAAGTTTAGTTTGTACTATCAATGATAGCTGATAAATTCAAGCTTTTAATTTTAAAAATGAAAATTAATATTTTTATACAGTTTTTCTTTTGAAGAGTAATTTAAAAATATTTTTTTTATTGCTTCATCTACCGATAGTTTATTTTGTAAGAGTGTGATTTAACTGTGCATTGAAAACGTATACGTTGTGCATTAGAATAATATACGATGTGCATGAAAGAATATCATATTGAACGTCGTTTAATTTGTAGCGTGCAATGAAAACAAATGTTTTGGCATTATAATGTGAGCATTGAAAACTACGAAATGATTAATAGAAAAAATAGGTTTGAGCATTGAAATGATCGAGAGGTGTCAACGTCACCAAAGTAGTCTTCCTTCACAGATAATACAACTGCCAACGTTTTCTTTTGTAATTTTATTTAAGTTAAATCGCATTTAAATAATTCGGTCCATTTTCATTTCTATTATGAAATTTGTGAATAATGATCATGCAGTTGATATTTTGCCTTACAGCGTTGCCGATCCTTTATTTATATTCAATCTAATGCACGTTATATTAATTTTAAGGCACACATGGTATATTTTTTCAACGACCAAACTAATTTTCCGCATGCACACAATTTTATCAAATCAGTTTAAAACCCACAATTAAACTGTCCCCATTTCGTAACACCGGCAACACACGAGTTCGATCTCCACAAACCGGCAGTATTATAATACCCAATCGCAAGCACTGAAACCGTCGACGTCGCCCCACTCACAGCGCGACTATTAATAACATATCAAATCCAATTCATAAGCCGCCCTTCATCACGAAAGCCGTAACATCACACACGAACACATCGACCCGAAAACAACCCGATTAATTCTTCACACGGCGGATCGCGATCGCGCACTCGAACGTCATCGACAAACAGCCGAGCCCTAATTAGATACGAGGTAATGTTGCGGCTTAGCCGCTTAGCCCGGTCGCTCATTCGGGACACGTAGCCGCCGTTGCCTACGCAGATTCGCGTCGGGCAATTTGTGTGTTTTCATCTAAATATCGGCGGCGGAAGTCGGCCACATTCGCGGCACGTCCGCGCCTCTAAAACAATCGATAACTTTTGCTTTTAGCCGAAATCGAGGAGGATAAGACGGATGGCGGCCGTTCAGACGTGTGCTGGTTCGCGCGTTGTCGGCGGTGTGTTCGAATCTGCTTCCTGTCCGGCCGTCGAATTGTCAAGTGGGACGTGACGCCAATCCGAAACGTGGATGCGATGTGGTTATCCGATTATTGTCTTAAGCTCGATCGGAGAACCGGCAGGTGGTGTAGCTGTATGTTGTATGGATTATCAATCGTAATAATGATGGTATGGCAAGAGTAGGACACCGTTTTTGTCACTTACTCGATCGTTTTTAAATTGGGTAATCCGTTTAATCCGAAAAATGGGAGTCGAATCTCTTATTGATGAGACGATTCCGAAAAATAGTTCCGATTTCTCACTTCATATGTGTCGATGTTGCGATTAATTGTTACAATTACAAGCCGTTGTCGACGATCGGTGCACCAGAATGTGCGGATCGCGAGTTTGAATCGGATCTTTTTTCTATTCCAGTTTTGTACGTTATATGTAAGATTGAAAATAATCCTTAAAAATGAAAATTGGATTGAATAAATTTACTTTGAAACTGTATAAGATTACATTTGGGCTTCGTATAACACGGTTGATGAATTTTTACATAACACACTAATTCGTTTAATAATCAATAATCCTATAATACGTTTTATATAAACACACTAATAAAATTAATTTGGTATTTTTATAGATAGGTGGATAAATTATCTATGTAAGTGATGTTGATGATGAATGAATCGTCTATTATATATTATTAAAGATTTTTTTCAAATATGAAAACTTATATTTTCTATAATGTTCATAAATTTAGATATTTTTTGGGAACGAAAGCCCCGATTTTCTATGAACTCTAAACTTCATATAACACGTATAATATTACAAGACTTTTTGTGAAATGATATAACCATGTTATACGATACCCAAGTGTATATGTCAACATATGAAAAAGCGATTCAAAATATCTGATCCGATTAAGTAATTGTTTAGGACTCTATTGATCCATTGTTTATCGTCTTATGAAAATATTAGCCCAATATTACAATTAGAGAGGCATTGTTTACACGCTATTGATGATCCATTGTTCCATAATTAAGACGAAGGAATATATCAATAACGAACACGATGTAAATTTTAAAATATTATATTCGCAACCCGGGTACTAAATGCGAAACAGATAACGCGTAGATTCGCCGAAAACGAGCGGATCGAAAGCGGTCACCATTTCGAAAATCGGACCGTTCCCGCGGGACAATTCATGCAAATTGAGGACGGGAGGAATGGGGTCTCAAAAAATACGAGTTTCATTCTAGAGCGCCGATGAAATGATCCCATTTGTTTTGTTAATTGGAAGAGGTCGGTTGGCAACCCCCGGCCACCTAGCCTTTCTTCGGCAGAGGTCCAACGGGGAAAAGCAGGCGGAATTCGGCAACGGGGAAGTGCTTTTGTGAGATTTCTCAATCAAATGCGATATTGTTATTGTTATTACGTTCGTAATTGTTACGGTAATCGTGACGTGTCAATCTGAATCACCGGCTTTCCGAATATAAATTTTGTTGTATGGAAATAATTTTTAAATTGCGAATACAAATCGATGTTCATGATATATTTAGGAGAGTAACATTGTTTACTATTCTATTAGGGAAAATCCGATTCTATATTTGGGATGCGTATCGCAAAACCGGATGCGACAGTATTAAGCTAATATGTCACGATTCGTAACAGTCTTTGTCACAGTAAAGATTATGCCCTTTGATGCGCAAACAAAACCCAATGAAATACGCAGAACGGGAATCGAATAATTTCCGCAATTACGGAACTAGAACACAATGGCTAGTTACTGCGATGAAAAAACGAAATCGAGTATCCGGCAAATAGTAATTTGATTCCCGATTCTCACTGCGGGGACTAGGTACGGTTGTGATGTCACTCGAGGGATTGCCAACTGGATTGCGTTCGCACACACGTGCAAAATAATGCACACGTGATCCATTCGGTCCGGGGAATTCCCTGACACGTTTAACGTTTCCCCCGAGATATGGGATATTTGATGAAGTAGCAACGTAACAAGGAAAAAAAATCACGACAGGACATATGGAACATTTTCTCCCCTTCCGCCCGCTCGTCTTCTTCAAACTCGTGACGTTTATTAAATGGGCTTCAATAAAAAAAAGTGCATTGAAATAGGGCGGAAAGGCATTATGTATGTAAAATATAATAAAACGAATGTTCAATAGAGCGTGATTTGCATGAAGTGCTATTTCACTGTCAATAGTTCGATATTAAAGGGAGTGTTAACGGCTTTGACTTGTTGAACGGACCAGTTCATATTGAAGGCTGAAGTTGAGCAAAAAGTGAAGTGGTCAATGCGTGGATATCTAACTTTAATTTTGGAAATCCACCTTTTTCGATCATCAAAACTTCCCATTATATTGGAAGGTTATTATACACTCCAAATGACGATATCGTAAACGAAAAATAAATTCAAGACTCACAAAAAAATGCATATTCAGTACGAGCAATTTCAGCACAGCACTTCCAGCATTTTAATATCAAATAAACATATATATACACACACACACACGGCGAGCACACTTTCGCAGCAAAAAGAACGTATTAACGTTATCTTCTGAGTGCGTTCCTTTTGCCACGTAAGCGCACACATACACACACACACACAAACACACGTCCATATCCAGTTCGGCTTTGTCGTCCCGAACGACAAAGGTCTCCTGGCGAAAGTGGGAACCGTGCGCCTCAGGAGCGGCGTGGGGGTGAAAGCATTTCACCTGGCCCAAATTGAACTTTTATTGAATATAAATTGAATTTCCATGTCGTCGTATTGCTATCTCCCGCCTCCATTGATGATGCTTCAGCCTTTAGCCGTTCATTCGTTGGGCTACTTACCGTTGCGCGCATCCTTGCAATTTTCCTGGCGAAAACTGCACAGCTTTTATCGAGGATTCTCTCGAGCGAACAAAAGCCTTTGAACTCATCA
The DNA here is from genome assembly GCA_028571205.2 of Hydropsyche betteni. NCBI lineage: Eukaryota > Metazoa > Arthropoda > Insecta > Trichoptera > Hydropsychidae > Hydropsyche > Hydropsyche betteni. The sequence continues at coordinate 5,724,859 of JAOXNN020000027.1, read as the reverse complement.
GTTTGAAAAATTGACTACAAAGCCGTTTCGATATTGTATAGAAAAATCCATTTTTTTCCTCTTCTGATAATTTATCAAGCCTGTGCAAGTCTAGGAGGAATTTTCTCGGTGGTCGATTCTTCGAGATTGAAGAACGCAATCATCGCAAATCGAATTTAAAACGCAATCTTCCCAATTTCGTATTGAAACTATTCGAATAAATTTAACAAAATATGTAACCCTACGTATAAAAGATTAAATTGATGGTATTATATATTGCGTTTAATAAAACATATATAGGGTGGTCCATCGTTTACGCCAGATTTAAATTTCCCATCATTTATTTAATATTTAAGAAGGCAACCCGGATTTTTTTATATTTGAGATCTGCTGCCTTTGGTATTTTTAAAAATGGATCACTTTATAAAATAATAACGTATTATTAGTACGTTACAAATATGGCGAAAGTTTTACGATAACTAATCGAGTAGTTTGTAAAGTTTTCGGTTTCCATTTTTCACTCAATGTGTTCACCCTTCGAAGATGAATTAAAAAAAATAGGATCAATTGGGTGATATGTATCTTGAAAAAATGTGGTTTCAACAGGATGATGGTGCTACATGCCTTTTTTTGAAACACGATATTGCGCTTTTTGGAATGCGAATTAAAACCTTTTTTTGAATACTTCGAAAGTGGAGTGTGATCCTCGCATGGTTCAGTGGGCGACAACCATTTGTCAAAGTTTTCTTGGTTGTGGGATTTTTAGAAATGCTGAAATTAATTGGCAATCTAGATCTTGCGACTCGTCACAATGCATATATTTTTAGGGGTTTTATAAAGTTCAAAGTCTAAGCTAACAAGCCAAAAACAATTCCTGAGCGGAAAACAGATATCCAATGCATTATTGCTGAAACTGAGTCAACTAACTTAAAAAAAAAGTAATCGAAAATTTGATCAAAGGATCAGGGTATGCCAGCACAGACAACGGTTATTTGGATAAAATCCTATGTCATAATTAATCTCAACGTGTCTTTTTTATAAATCAATAAAAACATTCCATCAAAATAATAATTAACTGTGTGCAATTTTAAATTTGAATCTGGCGTACGCGATGGACCAAGCAAGCAAATCCAGTAGAATTTTAAATAAAGTTTACAAGAAATTAACAATAATAAAAATGAGGTAATCTATTACATAATATCAATAGAATTTAAATGGGCTCTGTACAATTTTCGGACTTTTCTTTTTCGTCCCGTTTTAGCTATTGGCACGCGTGCGTGACATTCACGGCAATTTTCTCAGTTTAGTAATTGCCGCCGGCACGCGAACCGCCCTTACTTTACACCTGAAATGCTCAAATGGGTTGACCTGATTATTGTATTTTTTCCCTCCTTTATCGTATTAAGCTTTTGTGTAGAGAGCAAAGTACGTACAAAATGGTCGAATCAAAAATTGCACACGACGACTTGTTAACACGCGCACGTCCGTCCGTTGTATAAAATTCAATCAAAATTACATTTCGAGAACTTATTTTTATGCGATTCGAAGATCTATCGTCAGATCGGTACATTTTCGCGTTAAATTAAGTGGAAAGAGCGCACTGTTAGCCACCTTTATTCAAATTTAAATGGTCGGTTCTGAGCCGCGCCCCGGCCGCTTGTAATGTGTTAATTTTGCTCCGGCGAAAATAATCATCCACCTTTTTTGAGGCCAGTCGTTAACTTTTACGGGTCGGGGGTAGAAAAAAATCAATTTTTGCGATTCGTTACCGAATACTTTTACGACGGGCGTCATTTACTTCGAAGGCGGTCGGTTTATATTGAAACGTTAACGTGAATAATTTACATAGAAATGTTTACGACTATCTGAAATACATATTCTATATTAAAAAAATGTTGATGTTAATGATGGAAAGAAAATTGACTGTAAACATCTACTCAACATCAATTAGACATTTCCGTATATTATTACTGAATAAAATAATTATTATATTTGTATTTGAAACAATAAAGTTTGTGAAACATTCAAGATGTTTACATTTTGTATTCTATTAATATAAATGAAACTTCCACAATAGTAAAATTCATAGAATTTCTGTTGATAACTTTATTAATCCATAACATTTGACCTAAAACGTGTTACTATAATAACAAGGCGTAATTTTAGATCCATTCATACGTTGTGAAAATGGGAAACCCCCTAAAAGCCATTCACAAGGTCGAAAATTTAAATTTATGGTTAGAATAGAAGTAAACAGCCTACACACAATAATAGGATAGGAACGAATTTGATGGAGTGCACCAGTCGGTTTCGTACAACCGATCCGATATTCGCAACCAACCAGCAGCAGCGATGGCAAACAATCGGCGTTTGACAATGACTGTGTGTTGTGTCGCTCACACGTGTTTGCGTGTTGACGGTGTAAATAAACTCCGATTTAATTTGATTAAGCCGCACCTACACCGCTCGATACGCGCTTTTAGCCGACGGTGTAGGTTTTATTGACATGACGCGCTCAACACGCTCATATCCCGCGGGCACACACATGCACAGGTTCCTCTGATAATTCGTTGTGAATTTGCAATACGTTTGCGAACTATGCTAATGAGTTTCGGATAATTTAATTCTGGAATTCGGCGAAATACATAAAGTATTAGATTTATATGTGAATTTTGATAACGGTAAGGTCCTTGAGTCACGTTGTCAAAATAAGTTCGAAAACTATTTCTAATTACGTGGTTTGATGTCGAAAATATCGATTTCATAATAGCGTACGAGAAAACAATGAATGAATGAGAACAATACGGTTTAAATTTAGCACGATAGAAGCATTGAAAACGGGTTGAAGGATTTAAAAATACCCGCGATGGTTCATTTAAATTTAAAATCGTATAACTACAAATTCGTTCAGTTAAACAAACACAAAATATTACAAAAAAAAATTAACTCACGATCGAATTCAATTATAATGGAATCGCAAAAGTGTCTACTACCCCGAAGCGCTTATCTCTTCCGTATACAAGTACGTACACATTTTCAATAACAATGGGCTGAGCAAACAGACATACACACACGCGGCACGTACCCCGGCGTTATCTTAATGTCTAAATAAAGTGTAATCACGCTCTCACATGTGTCTGATCTCCCTAACAATTTCAAACAGACAACCGACCCCGCGCCAGCGAAAGCCTCCCCCAGAGGCCCTCGGGGCTGTTGTCTCTCGGAGATCGTTAGATTTCGATCACGGCTCCCCGAGGACACTAACAACTTTTGAATCTTCGGAGCATGTGCCTCTTGTTGGTGGAATCACGACAATCCTCTAGGCCAGGGGTCGGCAAGTTTTTTTTTTTGGAAAAGGTAAGATCTTAAAAATTTGAGACTCGGCGGGCCGGATAGTAAACTTTACAATATTATATTTATATATGGGTAGTTTTATTCAAATGCCGAAAATAATTTTTGAAAAATATTTTTTAATGCAATTAATATCAAGAAAATAAGCATTACATATTGAATAGCGCCGCAGGTAATTTTTTTTTCGTTTTTTATTGAATAAATTTATACTATTGATAACAACGTAAAATTTTCTAAAATATATATTTATGGAAATCAATCACTTCTAATTGAGGGTCTAACAAAAGATCCTCAACTGTACAGTTAAATGGATTTTGAAATATGCATTTTTTTTAACACTAATATCAAGACCTTAAAACGTTTTTGTAACTTTAATTTTAACAATAAGTTCAGAAAATAATTTGCTGTTTTTGTTGAGGGTTAAAATTTCTAAACTGATTTAAATTTTTTGAATTTATTTGATTTATATTTAAGTCCGCGGGCCGGAGTTTGCCGATAGCTGCTCTAGAGTGAGCGCGATTTTGTCCAAAGTTTATTTTATATACATATTATAAGGATCCGCTTTAGATTCATTGCAGTTTTGAATGAAAGTGGACTGCAATAAATTAAATAATTATAATACTCATAAAAACGATCCGAAATGCACTAGGGTCTCATATAACAAGATTTTAACACAATACGGCTAATAAATTATGACCTATTTTTGCACAACACGTTTTTTTATCAATTTTTAACTATATCTTAACAACCTTCGGGTTTTATATGTTGTGTGGGTTGTAGTACTTTTTAACATTCGAACTCTTAGTATGTATAAATTTATACGATCTAAAAGAAAGTGAAAACTGTCAAACATAACCTCTCCACAACAAGCACACGTGAAAACTACAGCCGAAATTCGTTAAAAAACCTAATTTTCAAACTTATAATGCATAAATTACTAGTGAAATACATTGAGAAAATAAATTAAGTCATTCTCATAAAGAATTTTATCGAAATACGTAAATGTATATTTTCTATATCGTTTATTACAAAAAGTACTTATACAACTCAAAATATGTAACTTTGACAATTTTTCGGAACAAAACCCTAATTCCGTATGAACTTCGAACCGCGCATAACAAGGATTTGTACTACTCGACGTTTCTACAGAACCATACGAAGCCCGAGTGTACACAATTTTTCATATACATGCGAAAACTCCCCCAACCCAATTCCAATAAAGCGAAACTCGTCTAAGACGCCCTATTACCACCCCCTTGTTCAGATTTCGTATCTACATAGCAACTCCTCGGCAGGGCAGAGAGTCGACCATATCCACACCGATCTAATAGGCGAAACGGAACTCTGTTTCTCGGGCGGAGAGGTTCGAGACCTTCCAGTGGTAGATGCCATACTGCTCTGTATGGGGCACGGTGCTTCACGAAAACTCTTAGACGAAAACCCCCTTCCACCCCAGAGCCGAATCATCGACCTGAGCGAAGACTTCAGGATCGCCCCCAACAACACCCACGGCGAGCGGCAATTCGTCTACGGCCTGCCCGAGGCAAATCGGGCACAGATATCCACGGCGCGAAACATCGCCAACCCAGGCTGTTTTGCTACCTGTATCCAATTAGGACTCCTCCCCTTAGCAGCCCATGGCCTGCTTCAAGACCAGATCCATATCTCGGCCATTACCGGCTCAACGGGAGCGGGGCAGTCGCTCAGCCCGACGAGCCACTTCTCCTGGCGAGCGAACAACATCTCGGTCTACAAAGCCTTCACCCATCACCACTGAAGAGAGGTCGGGGCGATGATCCGCCCTGAAGAAAACCAAGCAGAGCAGCCCAAGATCAACTTTGTGCCCCATCGTGGCGACTTCACCCGAGGCATATTGTCCAGTATCTACACCAAATTCTCGGGCACGATCCAAGAGGCACAACAGATCTACGAAAAATACTATCAGGAGCACCCCTTTACCCATATCTCACCCCTTGGCCGAGGGATCGACCTAAAACAGGTAGTGAACACAAACAAATGTGTCATCTCGTTAGAAAAACACGACGACCAGTTATTAATCGTCGCAGCGATCGACAATCTGCTCAAAGGAGCGTCAGGACAGGCTGTTCAGAACCTAAATTTGATGTTCGGAATCGATGAAAAGTGCGGAATTTCACTGAAATCACAAGGATTTTAAAAAAAAATGCAAAAAATTTTGTAAATAACTAAATTCTAATATACCTTTGCGTTGTCGAAAAACCAAAAACCAAATAAAACGATGAAAAAATCACTACTCTCAATCCTTGCAATTGTAGCAATGGCATTCGGAATTGTTGCTTGTGGCAACGGCAAAATTGTAGACGCTCAAGTTAAAATCTATGAGCAACTTGCACTTAAAGTTGACAGCGTAGAAACTTCAGCGGCGTACGCAGCATTCGCAGCAGAAGTTGCGACCGTTGGCGAAACTTGGACTACAACCCTTGGCACCAAAAAACTTTCTGAAGAAGAATCAGCAAAAATCAACGCTGCTGTAGAAGCCTTCAACGCAAAAGCTACTGCAAAACAAGCTGCTATTGCTCAAGCAGAGGCCGCTGCTGCAGAAGCACAAAGACTTGCAGACGAAGCTAAAGCAGCAGAAGAAGAAAAAAACAAAAAGAAATAGTCTGAGCCTTTTGTGGCCAACTAAATCGCAAAAAGTGCTGAGATCAAACATCTCGGCACTTTTTTCATAATGGGGGGGG
>JAOXNN020000027.1:5693970-5711568 GCA_028571205.2 Hydropsyche betteni | reverse complement strand
AATTTAATTTGAGTGTATTTATTATTCAAAGTTCGAAATTACACATTTAATCCAGAATCTTTAAAAAGCACGAAGTAAGATTGAGTTGGTGAAGAGTGCGAGTAAAAAAGTATATATTAGAATGCCTCAACACAAAATTGAGCCACAAACGCAATAGGCAAACACGAAAAAAAAGTTACGCTTATGCTACGTAAACGTATGTAGAGTAGGCACTTACGTCGATGCGTAATGGAATTTATGCGAACGTAAAAAAAGGCTCTCGTGTGCCGGGGCGCGAAAAATCCTCTTTTTAAATTTTCGCCCGCGGTTGTGAATTTCTCCTAGGGGATATCCTACGGCCAGCTCAATTGATATTATAATCCCCCTAGCCGAGCCGGGTTATGGCTGAAATCACATGTTGGCCGTATCCTTTACCGTCTTCCTATGTTGGCTCCTGCCGTAGCATTTCGCTCGCGTACGTTTCGCAGGATATAATGTTGGTCTGTTGGGGAGATTTTAAGGATACGATGCAGTCTTTAGTTCCTCCGCTTTTAGCTAGTTCGATAACGAATGAAATTTATGTGCATATGTTCGAAGGTTGGGTCGTATTTCGTTCGGGTTGGGACCCAATGGTAATGATTTCGTAAAATTATACCGCTCGGTCTTTAGAAGGAAAATATTATATTCCACATATTGTATTATATATTATACATTTAAAATTAATCAACATTCTTTAATGGTTCATACTTATTCAATATATCAGTTTTCATAGATCACTGAAGTTAAACAATAAGTTAAGAAATTAGTACATGACTGTATTAACTTGAGACTATTCACAAGAAATGTTTTACTATAATTAGTCTCATAAGTTTAAATTATCTGCAATATTATACTATGCCATTACAAGTTAAAGGAAAATTCACAAATTCCAATGACATATTAGAAATACCATCTCGTATAGTGGGCGTAATACATAAACAGTACATAATGACCCAATATCGAACTTTCATCAAATTCTCAATATTTTCAGCACAAACCACCCTTAAAAAACCTCGATCGACCGATCATTGAACGTCCACGCAAAAAATGCGAAAAACACATTGCAAACACAACATCGCGTTACCGCGCCGACCCTTATAAAGAACAGGGGGGGGGGCCAATAAAAAAATATGTCTAAATTGCGATAGTGTGTAACGGCGCAAAAACACCCTCGCCTTTACTTACGGTTATTACCGCTTTGCTTCTTGAAATAATCATTTATGGCCTCGCCTCAGACCGACCCCACGGCCAAGATTGAATGCACCCCTGGCGTGCTCGCGGTGGCGAAAGTGGGCGGCCGAGTGGGCGGGAGGGCGGTCAATAGCCCTGCTGGTCCGGTTCCTTGGAACCGGTATATTTTTCGAACCGTAAATCTCGCGGTTTGCCCATGTGAAAATCGCCAGCTTTCTCCTCAACCTCCGCCCGAGCTTTCTCTTCGCTTTTCCGTTCACTTTTCTTTGGGAAAGTTCGAGCTGATTTATCGATCTCTAAATTGTTTTTATATCGGTTGCACTCTGGGAAGCGATCGATACTGATTAGTGCAAAAGGAAAGGATAATCGCTGAATCTATGGGTCGGTCAGGGGAACGATGTTTTTCTTTCGAATTATGTGAAAATCTTTGAACTTGTTTGAAAATGGCAAAGTTTTAATCGATTAATTTGAAAATCGAAACGTTATTCAATTAATGAATATATTTAAAAAAGGTTTATATTGTATTCGAAATGAAAACGTATCAAGTCACGTTCGATTATATTCGGCGTTATGCAAATGAAATATTATACGAAACTCAAACATAACATTAACACGTTTAAAAACACATCGGACCGAGGATAATGTATCAAAATTTACGCTATACTCCCGAATAAAAGTAATAAATTCAACTTTTTCAGAAGCGGCGGGATACACACTGCCATAACGTGACTGAAGTTTAAAAGGTAACACGATAAATCTTAGTTACAGTTTTACTCACGCGAATTGCTTTATCGCGTTACGAACAACAACAAACAATAATACAACAGAGAAGGAACGCTATACCCCAACAATACGCACAAAAAATCAAAACAACTCCATACAAAAAAAAAAGTATTTAAGAAAAAAAAACGTCAAACGCATCCTATAGATCATTCAGGCGGGTCGTTAAAGTCGATGTTTATTCAGACAATTAAATCCCGAAGCAATTCTCGGATCGTCGCATCATATTCGAGCAAATTCTACAGGGGGTGGGACGCTCGAAGTTTTCGGAGGGTTGAGGCTTTGAAGGTGGGTGTGTTTCAGCGGTTTGCTCCCCATGAAAGCGCGCCGCATTTAATCACCGAATAAATCAGTCGAATTTAATCTGCTAAGTGAATTAGAAAATATAAGTGACGCCCGTAAAAAAGCGCGATTGCCTTCCGCGAAAGCCTCGGAGTGTTGCACGTACTTGGATGTGTGGGTGTTTGAATTCGCTCGTTCGTTTGAAATTCTATTTTATATCCGACGCATTAAGATTTCCGATATAAGGAGGGTTCTTTTTCGGCGGAAAAAAATATTAAATCCGTATGAAAGGAAGCACGTTCTAAATTCTTTTGAGGTATTATATTTTGTTGAAATTTCATTCGAATACTTTGAAAATGATATTGGTGTATTATAAACAATCTAAAACACATTTGAAAATATGCATATCAGAGTTCTAAGCATTTGATAAAAAAAATTTGGCCAATGAAATTTAAAAAAAAAATTATAGTATTTGTTTCGATAAAAAAACTAATTAAATCGTATTTTTATATATTTTCAATAACATAAAACACATGTATAGCTTTGTAACATCTGTATAGCTTTTTTAAAATAATAACGTAACTGGAGTATCCACAGTTTTACTGTAACATGAGAATATATTGTTCTGCAATTCCATACAATACACTCATTGTACTAGTTCTGCAATTTCCAGAGAAAACGGAAATTTCGATAATTTTCCCGAGATAAGTGTTTCGTTTTGGCGCATCCGAATCCAAGAAAAACCAAATCATTATTTATGAAGACGGTTGGTCAGAGTCTGCATTATGTACGCTGAAGACCCTCTTCCTGCCCTTTTCTGCAAGTGCGAAAGTGGCTGCTTTGGCGAGGGTTCGAAGAAAAGCTGAGGGTGGACACAGAATCTGCGGTTGACATTTTGATGGTCGCAATGAATCAAGAACGGCACAGGTGAATGTTAAAATAGAGCAATAAAGCAGTGAAAAATTGCGAATCGGGAATCGCGATATTCTCGAAAAATTCATATACACGATTTATTACTAAAAATTTATTTTGATTCATCTTGAATCGATTCAATTTGTATACAAACACTCATAGAAAGGTTTCTCATCGTAAATATTAAACAACACACATAGTTAATTAATGTAATCGATCCATATTACAAATATTAGCTATGCAATAAAACAAATGTTTATTCTATAGGGAAAAAAATATGTACAGTTAGATTAGAGTAACAAGAATCACGAATCGATAAAGGAGGAAAACGGGTACTTTTGTGTTTTCTCAGCGAGTACAATGGGCGTACGAAACAAATAAGGGGAAGCCTGTTAAAGACAATTAATGGACGAGACGAGGGAAGAGAGCACAGAGGGTGATTTAGAATGGCGCTTCGTAAACCGCTATCTGCCGATAGAACGAAACGTATACACAACTACCAAAGGTGAACGTATGGATAATTATAGAAAAGACTTCTTAAATAATTGGCCTAATCCGAAAATAGATATCAACTAATCTATATTGACTGAACCTCAAGAAAATAAATAACTAACGCGTATTTTTATACATATCCCTATTTATACATTGCGAAAAACGTGATTGTTTAATCAAATTTCAATATAGGCACGTCGAAATGAAGCGCCTTAAAAAAGCATCTGTACACAATGGGATTTAAAAGGTTGATTTGGGGACTGTTGCGATTCGGACGGCTTCTCATATTCGACTGACGACGAAGGTTAGAACTGTAAAAACAGAAGGGATCAACGCGGAATATGGTCCGAATCCGACGATTTGGTATTCGTTGGACCGTAAAATTGGCACCTTCTTGCCGCCCGCTGCGAGGAGGGCCGATAAGGAAAAGGGCCACCCGTTGCTTACGAGAAATTCCGAGAAAATGAAGCCTGAAACTGTCCCGATCGAAAAGAGAAGCATATTCATACGTAACAACAAAGGTGCGATCAATTTAGATCGATATTATTATTTTTTTGTTAATTTATGAATTAATAATACCGTAAAAATAAAGTAGGGTGTGATTATTAAATCAATGTAACAGTGCAACACTATTCTGAGATCATCTCACATATTAAATAGAGGATGTCTGTGTGTGTTCGTCTGTTCGATGACGCTCGCGACTTTTCGCGAATATGGTCTTTATATGCGTATACAGCTAACGTCTATAATGTTATTATTATTACCTACTGTCTCTGGATTTGCCTATATGTCGTGATTGTGACAATAATAAATGAACTGGTTTTATTAATTAAATATTAAATATATTCAAATCGAGTACGGGAATCTGGTAGCAGATGTTACTACTGGCTTATCCATTCCAATTTAGCCTGTATACCCATTAAAATAACGACTATAATCACTATTTAATCATTTTCAAGCTCAAAAATCGTGACCTCCAAATTTAGTCTTTATGGTAATAATAATAACGGCTTTAATATTTGTAATTTTTATTTTATTACGTAATAGTATGGTTATAAATTCACAGCCGATGTTATCAACATTGGGCCGATACATTATCCTCTATATATAACAAACGGGCATCGACTTTTCGCGACGGAACGGTTAAAAAATATTTTTGCATAGATTTAATTTTTCGATATATAATTACTTAATTCATAGCTGATTTTATTAACATCGGGCCTATATACCAGTTATTAACAGTATTCAAATCATTTAATTTAAAAAAAAAAACGCTCAATTTTCTGAACGTAATTGATTAGAAAAATTTTGATCGTAAAGTCAACGAGATAATAAGAAAAAACGGTCGCCCATAACAAATTATTAGTCCCATCTATGAATCGTTTCAAAAAATTATGACTTATATGCAATCGCATAACAAAACAGAACAAAATCGTAAATTCACCAACGACAACAACAACAAAAAAAAACCCGACAAAAACAAAAATTCAACCGGTTTCGCCATTCGCCGAAAATTCACGACCGGAAGTGTCCGCGGGCCCCCACGTCCCCGGCGGCGCCTCCGCCCCCGGCCTAGGGCTCCGTCCTCCTCCGCCGGCCGGCGTATTGATTTTGGCGTGTCCCTCTCGGCCGCGGGGCCCTTTCGGCAATCTTCGGGGGCGGAGGCGCAGGGGGCGAAGGGCACTCGATCCGCCCCCCCCCCGCCGCGGGACTCGCCTCCTTCGTCCTTTTGTTTATTTTATAGGCGGAATCCGCCGCGGCGTTGAAGTCGATTTTTTTCCGGCGGTGATGTGTGTCGGGAGGAAATGTGGGTCAAATTTTGTCTTTTTTCCGCCCCGCCGGGATGTCGGTAAATTTTGATGTACGTCGTCGCTTGGGTTTAACGAAAACGTGCAGTGTTTAGTTTGTTTTGTTTGTCTTGTGTAAAAAGGTATTAGGGGAAGATTGTTTGCGTAGTGAATCCCCTATTTGTCGTATTGTTTTGAATATTAACTAACTGAGTAACGTAGGGTATGAACATTTTTAATTAATGATTCAAAAATAAAATAATTTTACTAGAAATTCTATCTTTCTTTTATTTATATTACGAAAAATATGAAAAGCGCACCCTTTTCCTATATCGAATCATCACCCTTTTCTACTCGGTCAGAAGTACGTACACGTGTTAGTACCAAAAGGGCGAATATCTAGTTCAGAGATCACAAATATGAATGAACCAATAATAAATATTATTATTGTTGCATATCCAAAAATCAAAATAAAATAAATTAAACTAAAACATTAAAATATATTTATCTTTTCATGTTTTAATTAATTAGCATATAAAACACAGCACGTAAACCACGTATTCCCCATCCCTGATCTATCTCTAACACACACGCATTGTCGATAACGGCAAGGGACTAGTGCATGCACGTCCCGGATATAGTGAAAGGTCCGAGGCATTTCTCACTTGATAGCCCTAGAAAAAAGCCATGGGACGTTTTCCCATCCCTTTTCCGGGCTGGGAGAAAGCCAGGGATCACGGTCACGTGTACCAAATATTTTCGGGACAAGAGCGTATCCGTCCCTCGGCCCGGTGCTCACCTGAAAGGGCCGAACACGAGGTCGTTGACATCGCGAACTCGAGAAACTTAAGGTACTTCTGTTCGAGTGTACTTTTCATTTTTATCGGTTATTTTTCTAATCTTTGAGTGGTTTTGTTGTTTTTTCGCATGATTTTTATAATCAATATAAAAATTTAAAATAAAAGAATAAATCGAAGTATAGTTAGTACAAAAAAAAAATCAGCTGAATTCGTTTTGCGTGTCAAAATTTCAAACCAAATTACGCGAATCGAGGGAATACTGTATTGTAAAATCTTTCACCGTTTTTTCTTCGCTAGTTAAGCTATATTCAACAGTTCTACGCCATCGAGCAATTTGTTCCGCTTGTTAGCGAACTTTAACAATAGTCGCCCGTGGAACGTCTATGATTGCTTCGTTAAGACAGTTTTACAATAAAGAAAAGTTCAATTTTACAATACGACCATAAAAAAACATTATACATATATAGAGAAAATCCAAACGATACTCTAGATTTTCTATTATATTAACACCGTACTGAGGGAGCGCTCCATGTTTACGGCGTCGATGAAAAAAACGAAGCCGTTAACTAAATCAAAGTTCAATTTAACCAAACGGTGATCGAACATGAGTTAGAGCAGGGCCTATTCCGGCGCGTGCACCATAGTTGCTGATACAAGCACCATTGTCAGCGTGTTTCGGGGAAATTTCATTTCCTCCAGATTGAATTACTTCGATCAAAATTTACAACCGACCCAATTCGCGGGAACAGCGCGCCGAAATCTAGTCGAATCGAGATATTCTAAATAAGAAGGACAGTATCGAATACACAATTCGAATAAAATAATTCAGACTATTCGAAGCAAAGGCAACAATTTCCCCTTACGGAGCGAATACACTCCTTTCATCCGATTTTTTTAGAACCCTTCCTGACAGCATGGGCACACACACAAACACCATTATCGATTCACCATAAAGCAGCAAACCGTGACGCAAATTTACATGTATATTGACAGCGGGCGCGGGCGTTTGTTTAACCCGCGAGATAGCGACGCGCGCCACCCATAAAAGCGCCGCGTTGTTTTCTTTGATGTCGGTCAGAGGAAAAGGCAACCCGATAAGGAGACGAGAGAAAAACGACCGTAAGAGTACAGGCAGAACGAAAAAATATATACACGAGCCCTATCCGATGGCGGAAAAGTGAGACGCTTCGTTGAAGAGGTCGCGTTTCCGCGAGATTTCGGTTGTGAGGCAAATTGCGCATTATTCAAAGATAGTGAGCGGCTTGAGTATCAACAGACGTGTGTTTTTAAATATCGTTTGAAATGGAATATGATGTTTAAGACTTGTCGACGAATATAATTTGAATTGTTAATGGTTTGCTTTCATCGTCAACGGTTTAAAGTTAGGGTGCACTACTATATGCAATTCAAAGGTGTGTGTTACTAGATTTCAGACTGAACGGATTTTTTTTCTTCATCAAACTTAACCTAACCTAAGTGTTGGGTTAGGTTAGAAAAACAAAATTTAGTTCAGTCTGAAGCCTAGTAGCACCCAAAGGCGTTTTGGTTTAGAATTGAGATTTTTTTTAATAAATAGATCTCCTTTTATGTTCATACATATTATATGTAATTTTTTTGTGTTGATAACACGCTGTAGATTTTCATATATCGGATTTCTTGAATGTGTTGAATCAATTAATGCTTAGAGATGTTGAAATTAAGGCTGAAAAAGAGTATTTCGAATTTATTTTTAAATAAAGTTGCTGAAAGTTATCGTATGTTTCGGAAAGTTTATAGTAAACATATACCATCTCGAGATACTTGTGAAAGTTGGTTCAAAAATGATAATTTCAAATGCTTAAAATGTATGGAAAATATGCATCATAACAACAAACGTACATCACCTATTTTAATTAACGATATAATACTATCACAAATTTCAAAACCAGCTAGAGATACGTTAAAAGATATAACCTGGAAAGTATTAACTCACCAGCTATATTTACCAAACCATGTTCCTTCAGATTATCACTAGTTTTAATCGATGACACGTGCGATTTCTAAGCAGAACTTCAAAAGTACTGCTTAGAAAGTGCACGTGTCATCGAAAATGCATGTGTACTTCAGTATGAAAATGTGAAAATTGAGTCTCTGAATGGCTTACCTCAAAACAAGAAAGGTTTTTTATATAAGAACTTTTTAAGATTTCTTTTCAAATTATTCAAATAAAAATTTCATAAAAAAATCCCAACTTTCAACCGGTAAACATAATAACTATACAAAACGAAGTTTAATAAGAATTGAATCTTATCACGCGTCGTCCATCATTTAACAATCATCTCCAGTGACATTTCTTGGATCCAACAGATTGAATCCCGGGTCCCAAGACTAAGTGATGGGCGCACCGAGGGCAGTGGGCGGGTAATTAGGCGGTGGCCACGTCCGCCCATTCATCACAGAACCCGAGCTTATCTAATCAGCGACACTATGTGTGTATTCGTATGTGAGCACAGCACATCCGATTATGCTAAACAGACGCAAGCACCGCGTATGCAAATGGAAATGTAAATAACGACGGACCCCGAAACACAACGAGGTACGCGACATAATATGAAAAAATTGGACGTTTGTATAATATGTAAAAAGGGAAAAATAATAAGTGAGCGCGGTGGAAAAACGGTCCCGAGCGAGCAGGAGCAGTCTAGAATTCGCGAAGCGGTGTGCAAATAGAATTAGCCTTAGATGTGTGTGCTCGGTGAAAAATGCAAAAATACAAAAATAAACCGGGCAAGATGCGTATTTTCATTTGTGTGTATGAAATTTTTCGAAATAATTTCAAAGGTAAAATTAAATTAATCGTATTATCACTGAGTCAATTAATGTGCTAATATGCAAAACGATAAAATAAATCAAATATCAAATTAATGTTATGAATTTAATTATTTTATAATTAAATACAGTTTACAATCAATAATATAACAACCTAATTATAAATAATATAAAAATGTTTGTTTATAAATTTTTTTTTATATTAGATCTGAAAATACCATTCCGAGACAATGTAACTACAAATAATTATATATTGTTCCAGGAAGCAAGGATACGTCCTACTATATTAGTATTGAGAACGCTCTCTCGAGAGCTAATTCTTTGGGATGTAAAGCGGTACAAAGCGAGACTACGTTTAAAAAAAAAAAGCACAAAGATAAAAACAAACGGCATCAAACGAAAGGATTATTCTACCAGTCGCCAGCGAAAAAGGTAACTGAAGAAATTTCCGAGGGCTTGGTGTGGGTAGGTTTAATCTTGAAAACTGCGCTTAATTTCTCGCTCATTTAAATCGTCGGCAATTTTTTACCTACAGCGATAAACGACAGGACACGCCCTGTGCACCCCAAAAAGAAAATGAATACGAAAAGACTAAAAAATAAAACAATATGTACATGTACACGAATTTAAGTGTAAGTTATAAAGTTTCACGAAAACGTCTGAAGAAAATGTGCAGTTGACGTTTTTTACACTTCGAGTTCGACAGTCATTTAACGAATTGCTTTGCATTTTATCATAAAAATTGTTTTAATATGAAAATATATGAATAAACTAATTCAATATTTTATGACACGTTCACGATAATAGAGCCATATTAAATATTTTTACTACACTTTCATGACGTTTGATTGCACACAAAAAATTCAATATAAAATTCATTAATATCACACGAACAAATGAGATTTTTTTAAATATATTTCGTACCGAAAGCTATGTTTAACTTTTGTACATATATACTTATTTTTTTGTCGAGTAAAACGTATACAAATGCAGTAACAGATAAATATGACAGGGCCGGCCGCTCCCCGTAATGGAGCATTTTTATCAAAACGCCCCTGGGCGACTTGGCCCGTTGTGTGACACTCGTTTTAACCCTGCTTCGCGTTAATCTCCGCGTTTTTTTACTTTTTGTTTTCATTTTTTTTTACACCGTTCGAAAAAATAATATAAAACGAAAATGCTCCGCGTACAAAAGCAGCGACGAAAATAGAGGGCCGCTGCGAGATAGCGCAAATATGAAACGCACCGTGATATATCGCACAAATTAAATATATAAATGTTAATAAAATGGTTTAAGTCTCTGATTAATCGTTCCGAATTAGTAGAAATAGAAGATATATCGAAAGCTTCAATGGTATCTGAACGATCTTGTTGCATAGATGGGAAAAAAAAAATTAATACAGAATCTCTGAAGTTGAAAAAATTTAAATGTTTATTCACCATAATCATTGGCCTTTATTGTAAAATTCAACGTTTTAAATTAATAAATAACCCATGCTTGAGGCTACTTCGTCGAGTTTCCGACGAGAACTTTGACCGGCCAACTTTGCGACAGTGCAGCAACTCGAGCTCTCAGCGTTTCATGGGTCCAATTTGACCGAAATTTCCCAAACCGCTGGCTGCAGTCGCAGTCGCAACAGCAGTGCAGTTGCAGCTTCCTTCCGGCCACGTCAGCGAATTGCTCCTCCGGTCGTTTCCAAAAGGTGTCAAATTTTGTCCGAACCGCCGGACGTGCTAGAGAGACGGACCCGCTCACGCTCGATACATTCGAAATTGAACGGGTCACATTGAAAATTTTAACGATTTTTTTTTTCGAGTTTGCAAATATTTCGAATGGGTCGTAAATTTATTATGGTGCATTAAATCGGTGTAGTGACGGTGTCGGGGTGAAACAACTACGATCGGGCCGACGAGGCAGTTTTTATTATAACAATTATGATAAAAATGAGATTTAATGACGTCATAAAATTCGACTTATTTACGTTGTGTCGGTGGACAAGGGAATTATTATTTTATTATGTGGGGTAAGCACGCCATAAATCAAACATATTACGAGAGCCAGGAGGAAACAATGGGAAAGTTCGGATCGGAAAGGTACCAAAATAAAAATATGAATAAAAACAAGAGCGCGCGTTTGAAATGAAGAATTTCTTTGAGAGGTCATCGAACTTTTTTTTATCTATTTCAATAACAAAAAAAAATCTGCATTCTTTACATCAATACGAGTTTGCGGAACAAAAAGATATTTTTATTATTATTCGTATAAATCGAAATGGACTTAGTTTTCTATGAGTTCAGACGTAAAAAATTTTATGCGTGTAAAACGTCCGAATATGCGAACACAAAAGGGTTGCGTGTCGGCTTTCAATAAAACCAACAAAAGTGGCACCGAGAAACGCAGGAAAAAAGACATTAACGGCATTGATTTTTTTTCACGTGTTAATGGTTTTTTGATTATTTAAACTGGGTCGTTAATGCACCGGTGTGACAAAAAAGCTGTGAGATCGCGCCTAGTCACTCCAGTTCAAAAACGCATCTCACACGTTATAGTCAGGTGCATAGCCCGTACTTTTTTTTCGTATGAAAAAACGACAGAACGACCTTTTATATTCCCATACACGAGACTGAATTATATCCGTCGTATGGGTGTTCGGCATTAACATCGAATCGGCCCATTATACCGACTGTGAAGTCTTCCAGAGGGATCGTAAAGTTTAGAGACGGAAATGCGTAAAAAAATGCGTGGGTCGCCCACGGTGTATGTTCCCGAAATGAGAAGGGCATCATGGGGGACGAGTCCTGTTCACAGATATGAATTTCAATAAACGTTCGACGTTTTATGGATTTTCGGTATACGCGCAGAGTTGGGGGAAATCAATGCGAAAATATAGCAAACTCCATATACACGATTCATACAAGTTTTCGATGCCTAAATGATGATTGATACTTCGCAAACTGGTCATAAAATTCATAAAAAACAGTTTGAATTTTTAACTATTTTATTTCTGTCTATCATAATATCGATTATTCACGAAATCGGATACTTTTATACGCGTTTTTGACCGGTAATGTACCTTTGCCGGACAGAAAGGGCGTTTTGAAGTTTCGCGGCGGGTGGTCTCCGACCCCAGCATCTGACTCGCATACAAAACTAAACACCAAATCGACTCACAAAAAAAAGACAATCGATAATGTATGTTCTTCGGTGGGGAAGAGGTCCGTATTATGTACCCATTATTATCCGAGACGTCTCATTATGGTATCCGTGTGAGATTTCAGAATTTAAAATCAGGAGATGTCCCGTCTACGTGTCAAGAGTTCGAAGAGAAAAAGGTCTGTGTTGTATAATGTTATGGTCGGTTTTTTCGTTAGAAGCGAACGTGTATATTGCAAGTCATGTGAAATGTTTGCGTCATAAAATCAATTAAATTTTTATATACAAGTTTACATTTTATAAAAAAATATTAAGTTATTATTCAACAGAAATATATAACATATCTATATCTAACGTACAGTAGAAATATATTTTACCATTTGTATTAGACGTAAGTAACTGAAAAGTATAGTTTGTCAAGAGTTTGCTTAGTACTTTTTTGTTAAGTGATGGATACACTGTCGCTGACAAAATATTATATTTTAACCCACAAGAAGTATAATACAATATCATAAAAAGTATTACACGCGATAGAGCATTTTGTCATGGAATCGTATACTTTTGTGAAGTGTCGTTATAAGAGAGATAGACGATGACTCCTCATTGTGTGTATCGTCTCGTTATTTCGTGAAAAATTTACCCATTCTCTCCGAAAGGTTCCCATATATGAATAAATATAATGATAAAGCATACGCACATACGGCATAAATCATATGCATGACAAAGGCGAGTTAATAGCCGACACAATCACGACGACCGCAGGATCATAATGGTAGGAAGCACGACTCGTTATGACGGAACGTTCTCGCAATATGAAGTCAAAAGAAGACAGTGGAAAAAGACGAGGTAGTTTTTTTCTTTTTCAAAAAAGCGGAACAATGGATAGGAGGTGACTGCAAGATCACGAGGCCCTCGAAACCTGGCTATGGTTTGACAATGGAGGCGAGATGTCGCGCGTCGTGACTTCCTCATCATCCTAGGATTGGACAATCGCGGTCATGGACGACGCCAAAGCAGTCCTGTGGCCAAAAGGAAGGTTCGAGATTCCGACATGTCCGTGACTGGAATTCACCGGTGATTGTCGTCTACGGTTGCTGGTAAAATTCTCGAGACAGCGTACTGGACTAGATCATTGTTCGCTGAGCGTTTCGAAGTTTTTTTTTTAATTGTGCTATGTTTCTATGAAAACTATTTAAAAAAATTCTCAAACTTTATTTATAATCGTTTTAAAGCATATTTTATATTTTCATCGCGGATGCAACATAAATCAATAAAAACGAGACGGATATCATTGCAAAATCACTTGAGTTCATCACGAACGATTTGTCTTCGGCGAATGCTCGTATCAATCAATTGAGGACACACGTAGCAACAAGCCGACGAACAACAACAAAAGACGTTGCGCTTCGACGCACAAAAGAATCCTTCGATTCAAAGAACGACGAGAATTCATACCATTTCGACACAGGAGCCATTCGCAATTTAAAAATAATCGCGCAAAAAACGTGCAAAATTAATTACGCCAAAATCCACATCGAACCGACACTCGAAACACAAGTCACCGAAGACCGTTGGCGTTTCGGCAAGGAGGACGAGGGCAAAACACGTGTCGGGTTCGTCCTCAGCCTCTGAATAATTCGCAGCCCCCTTTGCGAGTGTTGCAACATTGATGTCGGACGCAGAATCTGACCGGGTCGGACACAAACAAAACGGCGAATTACTGGGGACCCGGGACCTCTGAATATTTTATACGATACAGTTTCGCTTTACGCGCAAACCGGGCACAACCTCCCCCGAGGTGCGTAATTGGGTCGCGAGCACAATGCCTATCCAGATTATAATCCGATGTATCGAACGAGTTTTATATCATTTTTCATCGTATACGTATCCGACTCGGCAAGTGGGATTCATACAAAATGTCAAAAGAAACAAATTTGTAAAAGAGAATTTAGGTCGAAATCCAATTTAAGGAATAGAAAAGCATCGTTCTAATCACAAAATAATGACACACGTACTGATATAGTACGTACGTGTTGTTGTTGTTGTCGATCGCGAGGAGCCGGCAATGGAGTCGCCATTGTATCGTCTTAATTAATCTCGGGAAGAGTTATTCTAGGTCCCCATCTCGAAGATCGAATCTCTGGGTTTTAATTGTTGCGGCCATTGTTGCCGGCCACTTCGTTAGCGGACCCCTTTCTTCGTCCAGCCTTTGGCTCTAGCTTCGGCTGGTTGGGTCTAGCGAAAAGCTGGGATGATAAAAGTCAGAAGGAGAAATGGGGGTTTGGGTGGTGTTTCGATACAGCGGATATCTAAACTTAATCTTCGGCTGGATCTCGTCTAGTGTATAGTTCGTTAACGTTTACCGCCACATTGTTAAGGGATCCAATATTGCACGTTCGGTTTATAAATCGCTAGTAGGTATTTAATAATATAAACGGATATATTTCGAAAAAGACAAAGGAATTGAAGGAAATGAAGATAAAAGGATTTCTTTTATAAAATGTCAAATAAATGTATCGATAAAAATGCAAGCGCTTGAATTGATTTCTCCTCACCTCAAAATGAAAACAGCATTCATGCATTTGTGACTATCGAACGTAAAATCTCTTTACCTGCAACAAAGAAAGAAATGTTAGCAATGTATATAGAAAATAACGCAGACGAATATGTAGAGATATCGGTTGAAAGTGAAATCGCCTTCGGGTATTGAAGGAAAATGGGGTGTAAGCAACCACCTTTCTCACTTACAAGTCCTCGGTTTTCAAATATATCATAAACACAAGTTTTATATAATTTTTTTCGTGAAATCAAATATTTTTTCAGAATGTGATAATACTTAAAGTGTATAAAATCAGAATTCATATAGACATTCCATACTAAATGTAGTAATTTTAAGATGTTTGAAGAACGACGTGAAAGTAGGGACGACGACGAGTGATTCATACGTTATGGATGAGATTAAACGTTTTCCGCGTTGATAATATGAAGATTTAGCGCGTTAAAGCTGCGGTAAGCATTTTAACATTACTTTAGGAACACTCGTGTTTGAGTTTCGGATTACGCTGTGTACACTTTTGTATGCTGAGACTTCATTTGCCGCATATTGTTGGGTGTCTCAAATGTACATAATATAATATAATACTGAGAAAACGCTCGCTTTGATGTGAAAGAACGCCACTCGAGTTGGCCACCCATCTTCAAAGAATATGTTGCCATTGTAAATATAATCACGTTGAAAATATTAATTATTATTTATAATAAAATCAAACGTGTACTTCAATGGAAATCAAATCGCGTAAGAACGTTTTTATACGGGAAAAGATCTATGTGATACGCACATAGTCATATCGAAGAAAATTTATGACTATCTTATATAATATTAAGTTCACGTACGCCTAGAGAAGCAGAATAGCGAGCGAGTACGCGAAAAATCCGCACTAACCCAGCGATTTTTAAGTACTTTTTTTCGAGAGCTTGAAAAAAGGATGAGTTGCTCATGCCAGACATGGGGTGGTTTGTTAAGCGAAGAGTTCGACGTCGGTACGAAACTCGAGAGTGAGATAGGAAGAAGGGGTGGTCGACGGATTCGGCACGAGGAGCGCTCATTTAATTCGAGATTGGATTGCTGATTAAGCACCTCCCCCCGGCAGACGAGGGTGGGATATCCTACAGGATAAGGGTGGTTGAGCCTCGTCCTCCAGCCCCGTGGACTCATCCCAAGGCCTCGACGAAATCTGGCGTCCCTCGCTCCTCCCCGCGACGGGAATAATGCTGATTCTCGTGTATTACTTTTTGATTATTGTGCATAAAAGGGATTTGCCCCGGGGATCTCTGCTCGTTTAAAAGAACAAAATCCGTCGTCGTCGTGGTCGTTGTTATACTCCAATTAGGCCCGAGACGCAAAAGTACAACGACAAGAGCGCTTAAGTTATATTCTTTTTTTATTTTATTTCGGGTCCCTTTTTCGTTATTATTGACGATTTCGCAAATTCCGGTCGGATTACTTATTGTTATTGGGTGGGTGGCACATTTCTCTTTAATATTTTTTTTAACGAGACTCCCATTGTGCGTCTGAATTGATTTCTCAAAGCTGGAGTATCTACGGATTTGTTGATTATTTTTTTTTTAGGTCAAAGCGGTTCAAAGGCCAATCTTTTCCATTGTCGCACACAACTTTATTAACAAAGAAAATTGAGAACTTTAGACGCAGCCGAAATCATTAAGATTATAAAAGTGTTATTTTTTTAAATAAATTTTTATAAAAGAAAACTTTCCAACAAAAATCGAACATCACCTGTATCAATATCGCCGAAAAAAAATCCTTTTTCCGATATCAATGTTCACCCACCCTTCTGCCCTAAGCATATTATTCCCAACGGTGCTCCATCCCACGGGTAGCAGGGTCCACTGGGTTTATGACGGTCCGTATTAAAAATATAACTTCATCATCGTTCGGCTCCCCGCCCTCGAAATTGAAGTTTCAATCATCCCTGAAATGGAGACTCTGCGCCCTTCTAACCGGGCAGAAGATCACTCGAGCGTGATCCACCTCGACCGAGGTCCTATTGCACAAATATACATACGGACGGACATGCCAGACAAGTGGCCTCCAATTATTTCGGTTTGAATGTACTCAGATATCGACGAGGTTCAGATTCGAAGTTTTGCATCGGCTTCGGATGAAAACGGACGTTTCTCCCTGTTTTTTCTGCGGCTTATCAAAATATTTTGCTCCGATATTCTTCATTTTCGTTCGGGGGCAAATACACGCACGTCGAATCGAAACTTTGTCCATAAGCTCCCTGCGAAGTTGAATAAGCGGGTCAAATAAATATGTGTTTTATTTATTTGTCTACTTTCGATCCACTCGCGTTTAATTCGTCAAAACATTCCGGCGAGATGGAATCAAATATTGTTGACGTCAACACTAGAATGAAATATTTTTTATGTGAAATTATCAAAATGTTTCTTTCATAAAATTTTATTACAAAGAATATAAGCAACCATGTCTTGAATATAATTCTAAAAAAATACGCGTACGCTATTTTGCAAAAGGATCACGTTCATGTTTATCGCATAGATCCGCGACACAGGAAGTGTGAATATTTTAAAATATAAGATCCCGACCCACCTTGACATCTGTCGAATATGCAAAAGAGACAAACCTATGTCGTTCGTTTGTTTCAACCCTCAAGGTTTAATGCATTTTCATTGTAATTTATTCACCTCGATCAAACACGGCAACGAAGTTTTGCCAGTGTAACTCCGCCACCCCAGTGCTCGAGACCTCCTAATTGGCATATTTATTTTTATTTCGACGATGGAAACGTCACGACCACGAACCAACCTTACAACAAGAAAGGAAGACGTATAT
>JAOXNN020000027.1:5666596-5693870 GCA_028571205.2 Hydropsyche betteni | reverse complement strand
GCATATTTATTTTTATTTCGACGATGGAAACGTCACGACCACGAACCAACCTTACAACAAGAAAGGAAGACGTATATTAATTTTGATAAATGACAAATGAGAGCGCCTTTATAACAAAAGTTGCCAGATTTCGAGGATCGAGTTTACACAAGGCCCCCTCGGCGTGAACAACCCGCCAACCACCGTGTAAATAACGAAAGAAAGCACAATGAGTTATGATATGGAAATGTAGAAGTGGTTGTTTTTCTCGTTGATTATTCCTATTTCGTAAGGAAAGAAGTCGACACAATTCAAGGATTTGAACGTGGGCGCTTAGCAGAAAGATTTTTTTTAAATTTATTCAAGAATTTCGAAAGCTTTTTGTCGAAATGTACATAATTTTGAATGATCAATATCTGTGTTATGAAGAGAAAATTTAAATAGATTATAATCACATAAAATATATAAAGCAGTGAAGATTAAAAATAGGTTTAATTTCCGCAAACGAAATCTAAGCGGAAATTATTCATGTAAACTGCAAGTGGACGCAATTAGTTTTTAGATAGAGAAAAGGGCTTCAACGAGCATTATGAAAGGATTTACTGTGGGGTATTGTGTCACGAACGCGAGCTTCAGAATCCTTTTTCTGTAACGGAACAATAACACGATTTAATACGACCAGATGCGACCCATATACACATAAAGCGAATGAAACCGAAACTCGCAAGCTATGAACTAAAATTATTAACAATTTAATGGATCAGACAATTTTCGTTCACTACATAGTGTAAATAGTTTAGTTGTATTGAACGTATGGACTCAAAGTTGAGCAACAAATGGAATGATTAGTAGATGGCCGCAATTATATACAGATAAAATTTCATTATTAAAAAAAAAAAACTAAACATTTCGATAAAACTGCTAAACTTCTGATAATTATCTAAAAGATTTTGTCGTCGAATGGATGTATAGTGAATGGTGATGGCTCTATTTTATTTTGTCAAATCTTCGAATCAGAATGCGACTTTTATTTCAGCACCCCCAAAATGATAATACATCCAACTACGAACATACGTGCGTAATTCGTCCGAAGGATCACGCTTTTAATTGAAAGTGGCCGCTGTCTGCGTATGCAAAACGCGTCACGTAAGAGCCGCATTCCGCAGCGCGTACATACGTTTACGTACACGTAAATTCACGGAAGTACTCGCAACGTTAGTACTTATATACGTGGTTTATCCCGTCGTCATCGGAGAGAGACGGACGAGGCTTTTTGGGGAACGCGAGGGGGACAATCGTGTCATAGCGCGTTGCAATTGAACGAATACCGTTGCTGAAACGGACGAGCAGTGGCCGCTCGTGATGACCAATTTATTATTTATTTTTTCGCGATGCGATTACATCAAAATCGTTAAAAATATTATGACTGAGGCGTTATGTAAATGTGAACATAAAATTCAACAGATAATTATTAAGATATGCAAATTCGTATCATTAAATACAAATTATAATTTATTCAACGTCCAATTAACAATTTATATTGCCAATAAAAAAATAGCACTTCCCACACAAGTAGAAAATTCACAAATAATCATAAATAAATATTTATCACAATCGTTCTTATTTATATTTATGTCTGCGATAGTGCAATCTGTTTTCTATGCAATTCTTTCGGGCATATATCATTCCACTTTTTTGACGATGGAAAAAGGGTATCGGCGAGATTGTAACGAGACTATGGGGGTATCGGATGGCAGGCGACAGGAATCCGTTCTTATGGGGGAGGACCGAAAACAACCCTTGGCGCTTATCTAAAATTAATCTTCGTCGTAAAAACAGTTTGGGGTTGAGCCGCGGATGCGCTTTTGTGTGACGATGTGGCCTAAAAGCGAATATCTCGTATCCAGGCTTTAATTGAATCCTGTCCCTGGTGGCTCTATACACTCCGCGAATCCGGCACCCAACTATGCAAACAAATTTATCACCTTTTAAATCGACTAAAACCCTACCGCGATTAGAAAAAGTTACATAAAATAAAAATAAATATTGAAAGAATCCACGTGCCGCGCTTGTGCCGTGAAACGTCAAAAGCTTCCCTCATAGTAATAAAATGACGGTACTGGCTTTTATTCCTCTTCAATTGTTTTATCACTTTAGTGTACATTTTTTTCATAAAATGTACATAAAAGACCGTCGTCGATGTATAATTGTAATAGGTTTCAATACTCGAATCACGTTTTCGCAAGCGAGCTCGAATACTCGTGTTACAATTTAATTTGATTTTTCTGGTCGACTGTGGATTGTTTTCACTGTTCGAACGGTTCGACATTGTAGGTCGAAACACAAAACATCATGGATGAGTTTCGAAAAAGCGTTTTCAATTATTGCATTTTTTTTTTTAAATTAAACGAGCATCGATTTTATAGAGCTATCAGGATTTTTTAGTGTCACTAAAAAATACCGAATAGAATTATTTCACATGAATCTTCCAAGCAATAAATAAAGGCTTTGCCATCGTAAATCGATTGGAATTATAATTGAATCACGCAAAACTTGTATAGGTGACAAACTGAAAACAAATTAGATTTCCGAACAAATTGATCGCAGTCCTAAATTAAAATCGTGCGAGCATAAATTCAATAACTAACGAGTACGATATCCCAAGGGCCGCATACGTCGCGAACCCCATCGCAAAAAGCTTCCAACAATGCCGAAGTAAAACCAAACACAATTAAACAAAAACTCCAGCACAGACAATCGGGAAACCCTACACTCCACCAGGAAACGAATCGCAACGATATTAATTTATATACCACGCCGCATCATACGAATCGTCTATCAACGCGGAAGCTCGAATTTTTCGAGTTCCACCAACTGGAAAGTTCCATCAATCTTACCCGCCCGCAGACCGGAGTTGAGCACCTTTGGGTATCGCCTAAAATTCGAACCCTCCGATAGGACTTTCGCTTTAAAACGCACGACGTACAATTGCGGATTGTGCACGCGCCGATGCACCGCGCCCTTTGCGAGTTTTTTCCCCGAAAACCATCCCTTTTCCCTCTCTGATTCCTTCTTTCATCTACAAACGTTCGTTTTCGGATGTCGAATCGTTCTCGGGCGCAAACGTGATTGCGAGCTTGATTGTCTTTGTTTTGAGTCGAAGATGGTTAAGGGTGGAGGGCGTTTGTTAAACCTTTCGCGTTCCGCCCATCCGTTTAAAATTCGCAAGTCGTTTGTATTCAACAGTTTACACGCGATGCACGCCCGATTATTGCTGAGTCTTCAGGAGTTTGGTATTGTGAAGGCTAATTGGGGACTTGAAGAAAGTGGGTTGGAATAGGTCAAGTGTATTGAAAGCTTTCGATAAAAAGTGCCGCTTTATATATTTTGAAAATTTAGATAAAACTCAACGTGTATTACAAAGAACTCATGATTAAGTAAATCCCGAACAAAATTTATCTAACTAAATTGACTCAACGAAAATTTTGTTTGATACGCACACGCATATTTGCTATTTGCAGTAATTGACATTCCATCAATATTTGAGAATTGCATACATCCATCTCTATACGAATGAGTCACGTTCCAGTATGTTCCAGTAATGAATCTCGTCCTGGTTTCAGTATCTACTCCAGTTCCGGTTTCCCGATCAATCTGCACAGTTCCATTCCCAGGCTAATCCGCGAAAACGGTCCATCAATACACGGAGTCATTTTCATTACTCGGCCATTCCTCATTTTTATGGCCGTAAACGCGTGAAATACGACCGAGAGATCAATTCCAGCGCAATTGCTTCGTTTCGAAACTCCATCCCTCAAGGGACGAAGGGCGGATATGTTTTATTGTGTTTTCCAGCAGTAAATTAATATTTGCAATATGTGCAGTAATGCAAGTCAAATATTTCTAATTGTGAGCAATATTTGATCTAGATAAAATTCACTTAATTGTTAAATTTTTCTTAATAATATCAATATAATTGAGTAAAATTGTTTCGTATGCATATAAAATATTAAATTCAATTATTATTAGCATAACAGAAAAAAAGTATAAATTGAAAATCATACTGCCGCAATTGGACGATGTGTTTCGGAATTGCGGTTCAATTTAAATCGCGAACATCCAGCACGATCAGATAGATGCAGAATCTATGACCACTATGCGATATCAAATCAAACAAATACAGAATATATCGAACAACGATATCAATGATATCGCTGAATAAATTTATTATTCGTAATAATTCAAAATATTCAATAGGAATAATGCGTTTTGGTGTTTTGAATAATATTTTCGATTACATTCATAATGAGGCAGATTTATCATCTGCTAGATTAGATTGTCAAGAAAATTTGAAGCATTCAGATTCCCAAATGAGGAATTCATCATCAGTAAACTTTTAAAATTGTTTTCAGATACGACATGGGATTCTTCATACGACCAACTAAATATGAAAGGAAACAATTCATTTATTTATACGCATTTTTTTATTCTATTTCGCGATCAGGGCGAAAATCCCTCAGCAAAGACCCTTCCTCCTATGCCCAAAGTTGATTTTACAAATCCTCCTCGAGGCATTTACATACGATATGCAAATGCGTCGTTTAGGCGCTTTTGCCTACAACTACGACCCCGTCCTGGTTTTCTCGTCGGCAAAGAGTGCTCTCAAGTTCGTATTACTACCCTCAAACCCCTTATATTCCTTCCACTAACATCCGGCTAGGTCTAGGCCCTTCAGTCCCTCTTTCTGATCCCAGGATATTAAGGATAATGTACGACGATAGTTCAGCGTTAATCTCGAGCACAATTAGGACGATTAAAAGTGCGTTTACGGCCGTCCTGTCCCGTTTCGCGAGGATTTTTTAATTAATTTCGCAGCCCGGATTCGATAGAACTCGGACATTATTGCACGATTAAAACAGTCATTTTGGAGATTAAACGCAAATTTAACGTGGCTATAAAGCAATTATAATGCTTTCAAAGTGATGTTAATCAAATTATATTATAGATTTCTTCAATTACGAAAGAAATTTTAATCCTTCAAAATTAAAGCGAAACTATGAAACGAAAGCAAATAACTATAAAAATACAATTAGGATAGGTTAAAAAAATTTGGAGTTTGAAATAAATTCGAGCCATAAATACAAATAGACACAGATAGGCGTCAGAAGCATCCAAACATTCCGGAATTCAAAAATATTTACGATTTCGATTCTGTTTTATATCTCGACGTACAAAACGGTTTATCGGAAAGATTTCATTTTTCCGCACACACAAAAAACATTCCCAGTTCACTCGATTTTATTTAATACTTCACATTTTCAAGCCCGTCTCGCTTTATCCATATAGCGACTAACGAGCTTAACAGGGACGGAACATTATTAGCATATCTCGTGTCAGTTCCTATGTATTTTTTTTGTTCAACCCCTCCTGGAAAACATTGTGGCACGATAAAAGAGTCGTACGTGAAAGTTTTAACAAAAATCGCAAAATGTAAATACGAATCCATTAAAAGAGATTTACAGCATCGCGACACACTCCAAATTCGAAAATCAATCGTTTAAATATGCACCCTCAAACGATCACTGATATGCGTCACTTGCACATTCGAGGGGTATTGAATCAAAACTTGCAATCTTCAACCAGAACAATTTGTAAGACTAACACATTTCCTTTGTATTCATCTGTGAAATTTGTTTAGATTTAATAGATAATTAAACGCCACTTTCTCAGTCAATTATTGAAATGGCGAGTTATTGTTCAGCGGCCCTCGTTTGTTCGATGCATTCGATTTTTGCAGACTTTTAATAATTTAAAGCGAATAAATCACGTTGCATGCAAAGGGTTAAATATTACTTTTAGCACATGAAACGTGTCCCATTGTACTGTCGGTGGTCTCCCTAACCAATCCGAGTTATAATTCGGACAGAAGGGACTGTAGCACATGTACTGGAATAATTGAATTATTAAATTAAATCTTGATGACCCTTGTTCGTGTGGGTGGGCAGGTGGATTGGAGATGAAAATAATACTCGTCTGGGGGACTTTAGGTTAAAAAAGAGTACTATAAAAACCAAAATATTGGAAAAAATGTGAGAATCATATCCGTAGTAAAAAAATTTGGATATTATATAGAATTAGTTATAGAATGGATCTAGGGTGTAAAAAAATCAATTTGGAATTGGATGTAGCGTATTCCTAACGTTTTCGAACCATTCAAGTAGCGGAGCGTGTTAATTATGCCATCGATCAATTAAAGGTACATGGGGGCATCGAAACGAATACAGATCCGTATAAATCCGTTATAACGAATCGCAATGAATAAATGAAAATAATAAAAACGAACGAAGTTCGTGAAACGGGTCAAATCAATATTTTCGCAAACACGTACGTTCATTATTTAGCGTAGATGACAGACTCTAATAAATATTGTGCTCGATACGATTTATTAGAACAATTGGTTTTTTTTAAACGTATATTTTATTCAAAATTGATGTAAATAAGTAACGTTTCGAATATCAAATAGCTTTAGCTATAATATTAAATTCGAGAAAATGTATAGAAATACACCTCCAACGGTGAATTTTTGTCACTTTAGTGACGTTTTCGTATAAATGTCGGCGCGTAACGAGTTTTTAATATGCGACGAACGAATTTCATTAAAATTTCATTAAATTTCGTGAGCGTAGCTGTGAAAACTCTTTTGTCGCGCGTAACAAAACGTCTAGGTCGGGTTTAATCTTTCAGGATTAAGTGTCGACGTTTGACGCTTCGTATTATATTACTTAAACGTGGCAAACTTGACGATTTTGTTAACTCATTATAATATTCACGGTTATGAAAAGTTTTTGCATACAAAACACACTCTATCGCCATATTAAACGATCGTTCGGACGAAATTGACTTATATGAATACATATTACGCTGTTCGAATTACTCAAAACTCGAAAAATTTTCATCCCATTCGATTTCAATTTCTATTACCGTACTGAATAATGCAAAAAGCGTTGCAATGCATTTTGATCGTCAAATAAAATGCAGATTTCCCCGGAGAAAAATTGATATTTCACTATTGCGGACACACACTGATATTTTCATGAATACAGTTTTCCAATATTTGTACTGCTTCGGAACATTGTGCTTTTCAAAATTGCGCGAAAGCGATTCTGAAACACTATGTTAAGTCATACGATTCGTAGAATCCCAAAGTAAACTGATGAATTCTGAGAAAATGAAAGTAGTTTGATATATCGTAAAAGTTCTAATTTTAGCGAAATGTAAATGATTTCAAACTTTTATTGGGATTTTATTATTTCTCTATAATGAATTCGAAGATTTATATTCAATATAATATAATCAACAGACTCCTACTATAATATATGTATTAAATATTATTTGAAAAAATAAATATAGTTAAAAAATAATATCCATCGAAATAAATAATAAAAAAGGGGCAAACTCTTCGGGAAGAAACGTACACACGTTCAGGTGCACAGACGGTTATAAATCAAAATGTCGTTTTGGTGCAACGAAAGGTCCAACGTCACATATTTCACTCTGGCCTTCGTGATCCTTGGCCAGGACCTCTAATGCGATTCTAACACCGTCTCATGAATAATTTCCATCGGCGCGAAACCGTAACTACGAAAAAGCGGCGGCCTTCCGGATCGACGTGTTCATTATCCTGTCTGGGGCACTTCTTTTTTTAATGAGTCGGGGGAAAATAGTGGCAGGATTCGTGTCGGCGACACGTCGGGGGAGTTGTTAAATGGTCGGGTCTGGGCATTCTGAACTGTGTGATCAATAATGAGGCGCGTAAAACGTGTGCTTGTAAGCCGGGCCGACTGAATTCATTGTCGAGGAAATTAAAAGGGAAAATCTGGTTAGTTCAAAACGGAAGGGAGTTGTTATGCTCGAAAGAATAAATGGTGAATCGTTTCGACTGTCAAGTTTTATAGTTGAGTTCTCAACTATGATTAAAAATAACAAACTAAATGGTTGTTTCGAAATATAAAATTGGATCAAATTTGTTACATTGTTTTCACTGGAATCAATCACTTTTCAAATTTTCATATTACAAAAGCTCTTCCATTACATCATCGTAAAAATCTAAGTATTCAATTACACAGTTGTAAAGTTATACAACCTATACGAAAGGAAAAAAAGTATTCAGTTTCCTTTCCAATGAAATTATTTCCATTTTATTCGCGCAATAAATTTATTTTTTTATTTGTCGGTGTGTGGGCAGTTTTTAAACGCACTATAAAATGGTTTATGACTTATTATGTTTATACATAGGAAAAAAGCGGTCAGAAAGCTCGTAAAGTCAGCACATTTTCCGAGCTATAAAAACTAAAAATGAAAACAAATAAATTTCACAATATTTCATTGGACAATAAATGTCACATGTATCGATTGCGTTCGAATACAAAACGACTTAATCAATCACATCGCTACAGAAACTAAACTACTAATTTACTTAAACTTTGACATTCAACCTAACACACCTCGGCTTTTATCCACTTTAATTTTTCAGTGCCACCGAAACAATTTTACAGACGGTTCGCGTTAAGCGACCGACGAAAGAAACACAGACGCCATAAACGCGTCTGAGGGGTCTGAGAGTCAACGATCAAATGAGCCGTGGAAAGAAACGAGCGGAGGGAAAATGGCTCCGACCATCTGTCACCATCACCGGAATCCTCCCATCCAAGATGTGTCCAGGTCTGGAGATAGAACGGCGGCATGTGTTCGTTTTGCATGCGCGAGAGGTGAGAGAGACGAGCGGTTCCATGTATGTGCCGTTATTAATTAGACCCGAGAGAGGTGAGAAGTGCGACGAAAATGCATTTTCGACGAAAGACAATGTCGGAATAGCTTCCTGTTTGTATATAAGAAATGTTCATTTTGTAAATGTCATATATATTATACTACATATAATTTCTAAAATATTATAAATTTTCATTTGAAATATTTCTTCACTTCACTTCAATATTTGTCACGGTTCAAGTGTTCACTTTTGTTTATTTATACCCATACTAGTTTGGGTATACCCAAACTATCGATTTTAGTTTGAATGTCAACTATCAAATTTTACCTATATATAATTGCGTCAAAACTAAAAACAGACGTCATAAGTATCATGGTTGGGTTAGCGTTTTCAAATGTGAAAACGTATTCAAAATAAACTCATGAAGTTCAAACTGACACTACGCGTATTTTTCGATCATTAGTTGACATAACAATTTCTACCTTATTGATATTTAGCATAAGAGCATTATCTGAGTGCAAACAACTTAAATTGTCGTATTACACTAACAATTAGAATAGAGCGTTTAAAAGGTAAATAAACAGACTAGTTTGTTCGAGCACAAAGTGGACACTCAAACTGTAACATGCACATCGGTAGAAATCTTATAAAAGAAAAACTTTTGAATTGAGATTTTTTTTATTTTAGTACAACGAAACTTTCGTGAGCAATAGTGATTGAGACGTTGTTAAATGAGGCTGTTTTTTATTGCGACTCAAAAAAGTATCTGATTTATAGTGCGTCGTAAATTTTTCATTACACATGAAATAGCACACACGAATCGACCCTTACGAATTTCAACCCTTTAAATACACCGATGAATTTGAATATATAGTCCTTTGACCCTAACGCAGCGGTCGAAAGGGCAATGCATTAGCGTTGCATTTGCATAAAATTGATTCTGATAACGATTGTCCGTTTAATACCTGTCGTTTAAAGTTGTGGGATACAAACATAATTTTCTCTCTCGAAACGCTCAGTTGTATCGCGCTGCACAAATTAAGCACATTTACATTCATGAAACAACATCGTAATTTACGAAAATAGTTCATAACCATATATAAGCTTTTAGAAATTTCGATACTAAACCACAAGTTTGAAAAACGTACAAATTAAACACGAACTTTGTTAATCAAAATTGGAATATTTACATATCGCGTCATTTGAGAATACAGCACTCACAAAAATTAGTATAAAACCTATTAAAAAAAATAAAAAAGCAAACAAGCGGAAACATTGTTAGAAGTTTGAACTATGCACCATATTGCTACATAGTCATGTGTGAAACGTCATAAAACAGCGGAAGCAATTTATTGTAGTGTCTGTACGCGCGCCCATACATCATCGTTATTATGGTCGGCGTACACTATCCGTCTGAAATTTTCCGACGAAAATATTAATGGTATGATTTATTCTAATTTCCGCGTGCGCTTCCTCCTCTATCGCTTTTAACCCGGTCACGCCCACGCGAAATTTTCTAACGCAAACGTTTTTCAAAAACGACACTCAACTATTTACAACAGCTTGCATTCAGAGATAATTTTATGGAAATAGTGATTAGCATTTCCGTCAATGTGTTTTCGAAATCATTCACGAAACGAAATGAACGAATTACATTTAGTCGTTTTATAATTGTAAGTACTGTTCAATTAATTTATGAAGATAAGTTAATTTCGATAGAATACATGTATATTATGTCAACTGCAATTTTTTTAAAATATTATTATTAGGATTAAATAATTTTTTAAATTTTCCATAATCTGAATCGCGGAATAATCATTTATTAAATAGGAAATTTATCAATAAATAGTCACATTTATCTATTAGACGCATTATTTGTTTCATTGATACTTAATATGTGCGATAAGACTATACTGTCGATAAAACAAATTATATACAATTTGAAGAGAATTGATTGTATAATATAATAAATTATATTTAGTAATCAATATATGATTCAACAAAACATGAATCAACCATTTTCGTACAGCTATAAAACTTCCACGAAATTACAGCCCGATATACTGTTTCGCGTTAAAAATTCAACAATTTTTCGAAAATCGCGAACGTCACGCGTACGACACGCGTTCATGCACTGCATTATGTATGAAAAATTCGAAACGATAAAAAAATTTATAGATGAACTATGCGCCGTAAAAAAGTCCCGCGTTTTTCCGACACGCGCGCCGCGATTTTCCCTTTATTTTCCGCGAATGCCTTTTTCGATTTTCGCGGACACGCCGAGACATCTTTATAGTAATTTTGCACGGCAAAAATTGCCTTTCGCTAAACCGGCCGTAAAGCCAGCGTGCAAATTTATGAAGCGCTTTATGGTTGAGATGCATAGATTGGATATTGTGTGTAGGCGGCACGTCCTCGAAAGTCGTTATCTTTTATAATTTTCTTGCTGGGAAGGGGTTGTATGCGATAATGTCGCGTTGTAAAAACGCGCTACGTGCACATACAATTTTTTACTCGTATAAAAATACATTTATGAACGAAAATAACGCACATAACTTACTGAAAAAAATATTTTGTGTTTATTACAATTTATAAAAAATTTTCTTATAACTTTTTCATGGTATTTCTAACAGAAAACAGAGATATGATTTTGATGAAAATCATATTATAACAATTTAAATAAGTAAACGCCTAAAACTCTTTTTACACGGTTTCGAAATAACACGCTTCGCAAAAAAAGAACCGATTATTGTTTTTACACCGTTTTTCCACTATAAAACGGTGTGAAAATAAATAAAAAAATGTATTTTTACGGCAAAATTTTTAAATTAGGATCAAACAAATAAACAATTATAGTTATTAAATGAAAATTTACGATGTTTTTTGATGATTTCACATGGAATTTTTTTTAACCAAATTACTCATTTTATATGAAGTACACCCAATTCTCTTTTTAAACAGGGGATACGTTCCAAAGATCACTGTGTTAAAAAAATATGGCTACTATATAAAAATTAAAAGATAGATTCCATCAGTATTTTTTGATAGAACTTGCATTCAAATGTACTGAAAAAATTTCACCATGTAAAATCAACAAAATAAATCTAAAATTTTTATTTCACAACTATAATTACATGCATATAATTATAACAATATACTGGCCTACACCCAATCTTCCCATTGTGGAATAATAAAACATTTTTTTATATCGAGTTAAAGTGAAAAAAATCGTATAAAAACTTGGATTCTTCTTCCTTGAACGGTGTAAAAAGAGGATCGAGGGTACATGTATGTATATTTGGAGGTAAATTCCATTCAAATATCTCACGAAACCTATCTTCAATTTTTACATGGCCACCATACATTTTTTTGACACGATATGTCTCTGAAACGCATCCTTCATGCATAATAAAAAAAGACTCCAGTGTGTAATCTTCGCATTAAAACAACGAGAGAAACGTTTCAAATAATCAAACTTTAACAGTGAAATTTTTTCCGCTCACAATTTTTCGGAAACGGCCACATTTTCCAGCGAGAAATCGCTTTTTATCGCATGTACGTAAAATCGAGATGCATCTCGCATTTTATCCGACAATTTGCACCGCGTATCGCTCATAAATTTCGATCTACGGATCGAAATTGCGCCGTCTCTTCGAAATTTAATCGGCGTCCGTTCATCCGAGAGCCGAGATCGAAATATTGAAACTTTGATGCGATATATCCGAAGCTATATCCGAAGGAAGGATTGCGATCTCATTCGATTTGCAGTCGCTATTTGCCAGTACATAATGCACGATTTTTAAGCGAAGGTTTTTAGTTCGGATGATAGTTTCCTGTGATGGCGTTTTAAAAATGAATATTCGAAAATTTTGTATGTATTATAATGGTCAATGATGAAAAGAATGTTCGATGTGATTCGTATTAAAAATTTCCGTATAATCTTATATACACAAGGAATTTTTAATATTATCGAAAGTTAAAGCGATTTAAAAAAAAAGATTAATTTCAGAGGAGAATATTACTATATAATAATATCATCTACTTAAAATTTTCAGAACATAGTTTTAATAAAAATATACATTTATATTTTGTTGACATGAAAATTATACAATTATATTATGATTAGTAACTTTAACGATGATCGAAAAACAAATTTATTACTTTCTCATATACATTTTCAAATTAAAAACATCAACCGATACATTAAAGCTATAAACTCTGTCTACCAAACGCCGAATTGAGCCCACGGAATATTTTTACAATCTAATTCAGTATGTGCTGAAAAGCGATCTCGAAACGAGCATATCGTCGCAGTTTTACGACATAACTTTAT
The DNA here is from genome assembly GCA_028571205.2 of Hydropsyche betteni. NCBI lineage: Eukaryota > Metazoa > Arthropoda > Insecta > Trichoptera > Hydropsychidae > Hydropsyche > Hydropsyche betteni. The sequence continues at coordinate 5,680,791 of JAOXNN020000027.1, read as the reverse complement.
AGTTTGCAACAAAAATTAATGCCTCGTGCAGTCGTATAACCCGCGGAAGATCCGAAGCCGTCGTTTGGGGCCGGAACCCTTACCTAGGGCACTTTAGGGCCGCGGAGCCCATGGATAATTTCCCAGATTAAAATCGAATCACCTGGCCTGATTCACCCGGGAATTCGACTCATAGGAAAAACTAGACGACGACTTTATGGACGTTTTTATGGGATCTTAATCATCTGGTAAGATTCGGCGATAATTAACGACGTTTTATGTTTTTAACGGCGAATTACGCTAGTTAAATGTCTGCTATTTTACTTCAATAGACATTTGATGTATTTTTTTAATCGTTTTTTCATGATCTTGTTATTAAATTTACACTGAAAATTTTAAAGATATGCTCTTTTGAATTTGGAAAATAATATTATAAACTAGCACTTTATATTCTGTATGGTTAGTGAAATAGGCTTTTATTGTAATACTATATAAATTTGCGTCGTCCAGCGAAAAGGTCGAAAGCGAGCATTAAGGCGTCAAAGGACGTGGCCGTCCAGGAAATTCCTTTTTATTTTTTTTTTTCTTGGTATTTTTCGGACCAATGGTCCATGCGTAATCCGCGGCAATCACACAACCTCTCGGAAACCATTCCCATCCTCCATTTTCACGTTTCTCTATCAAATGTGTGCGTGGAAGCGGGTTTGTTATAGTTTTCGTATTATATTTATGTTTCAGGTCGCAAAATTTAAATCTGAGTACGAAGGAGGCGTGTATTTTTTATATTTATGTTTCTCGAATTGATCTCCACTGAATTATTCAACGTTTAGTTTTACTTTGTGCTTTGCGTTCGCTACATTAGTGAGTCAATAGGCTTATCAACTCGTTAAAAACTATTCATATAATATATTTTATGAAATGAAAGGTATTAATATAATTAGATAATTAATCGAGTGACGAATTTTCTATTCATCGGCCGAAAAAGAGAGAGGTTTCTGTTTTTATCATAATAAAAATGTACTCTTTATAATTCAGGATTAAAATTTCACGAAAATAAATATCATTTATTATTCTGAGTTGAAAAACAATCGATTATTCACAAAAATGAGCACGTCCAGATAGATATATGACAAATGAAATTACGGCGCCCTTTTTTTAGAATATCGCAATTTTATTCGATTTTCGTACCCCTTTCAAACATTGGGCGGAGTGGGCTAGAAAAGGCTATCGTTGAAAAGGGTTATTGGTACATGCGTATATTTTATTGCCGTTTGACATTCTGGGGTCAGCTATTTCCCTCAATTTCGTTTCGAGCAAAAATTGACACAAATTTGAGTCATTTGTACGTGCTTGAATTTTTTATTTATACGTTCCGTTGCACACGCATGTGCCATCGCGAATTTCAATTACGTCGCGAAAAAAATAAACCTGGAACAAAAGAGCACATCACCAAATTTCGCTATTAAACATTTTTCATATTAAAGCAACGTAAGCAATTTATCTCTAGCTCTATCGAGGTATTTATTTATAAAGCTTCAATCAATAGGTAAACATTATATGCAAAGTAGACGATTAATGACACGATTAACAGATGGATGTGATACCATACCATTGACTTAAGTAAAATAAATCGTTTTTAAATTGATCTTTTCACACATATTTAAGTTCAACTATGTATGTACAGTAATATTCATATTCTGATCGTGTAATATACCGCCTAAAAATAACTTTTCATGTATTTATATACAAAGAATATGATGATGGTTAAAGTACAGGTTGTTTTTGACTTACGGAGGAGGTGCATTCTTGAACTTCGGTCGTAAGTCGAATCTATACAAAAAAATCAATTAATTTTTAATATAAAATTTTCGTTTTGAACTCATATCTTGATACGGCTAATGTAATAATAATAAAAAAATATTTTGCGAAACTTATTTTTCAATAAGAACACATCCCGAAAAGAAACGAAAAAAAATGAGACAAATAATGGGTTAATGCAATAATTCGAACGAGTCCATATTTTTCTGTAATACATAGATAACGACAGTTCGTGATTTTAGTAAGCAATTTTCGAAAAATAATTAATTTAAAAAAATATATATAATTTTTTTATTGGTCGTCAGTGCGAGCCGTCATAAGTCGAGAACTAACTATAATATATATGCTCGATGATGTGTTGGTTTATATCAGTTATAAGTTAAGTGATGCGGTTAGTACTTACTATAATATACAGGTTAAATTTCATATGGATGGTGTAGTTTTTAGCATTCAAATACTCTGATTATGAGTGAGAGTTGTTTTCTTTTATGTAACAAGTATAAGTAAAAAAAAAATGTCTGAACTTACAATATTATCAAAAACACCTTGTTATAAAAATTCAAATAGGAATAAAACGGATTTTCATTTAATATGACTGGAATAAAAAAAATAGACTCACAAAACGTTTGCATATAGCGAAAGGCCACTATGCGGTCACAAGTGTGAGTGTAATTTTAGTAACAGCAATATGTCAGTGGGGCAAAAAGCGAGCGAACTATAACATAATACTCGCATTACACATACACACAAACTCCAGAAAACATACGTCCCGTGTAAAGAGAGAGCGTGCGGTTTCGGACAAACGCCGGGACTAAGATTTATGAATATTTCAGTCGAGTCCAGCTGACCGCCATAATAAAGCGGTCGCCGTATTGTTTCAGGACCCGACAATTTCGCGGAAAATGCGCCTTCCGGCGAAACCGTTTTGGCGGATTCGCACAACGTTCTCCAGAATATGTCTAATTGTGTACGTGATGATAAATCTGCGCGAAACACAACCTGGAAGGTCGAATTTTTACGGGGGTGTGTGTGCGATTCGTGGCCGTGCGCTTTTCGATGTTCGCAATTTGTGTTGTGTTTGCGTTGCGAACAACAATATCGAATAACGCAAGTCAAATTTCGGCTGCGAATCGAATTTTGCACATGACAAATATGACCTTTTTTCGGGAAAGGTACGCGGGTCGGAGCGATATTATTTGAGATCGAATCAATTGCGTGTTTGGTTTATGTATGAAATAATGTTTGAGATCGAAAAGGTAAAATGTGGATATTTTTTCTGTTTGTATTACTTCGTTTTTAATTTGTTTTTTTTTTTTCATATTTGATCATATTTCTAATAATTTCGGACCCAAAACTTTTATATAATATTTCATGAAATGGATTTCTATTGTTAGATTCATATTATGAGAATCAATTTGTAATTCGTTCAAAACTGAAGAAATCAAATACATTTATGTTCAATTAAATAATATAATTTCGAAACTAAATTGAAACTTTCTAGAAATCGATATCCGGAGCAAATATCGTAAAACAATCGAGCACGGAATTTAATGCTGACAAATCGAACTGGAACGTCCGTCGTGGAAAATCCTGGTGTGCAGGAAAAGTCGGAAAAGTCTTCTGGGGATACGTGTACTTTGCGAACACCTGTTAATTCCGTTTCAGATATCGAACAGACGGATCGGGGGATTTTATTAACACCTCGTGGTGCAGCGTTGTCGAAGAACCGGAGAGCTGGATATTTTCCGGATACCAAAGTTCGTTTCCACTGACCCAAAGATATTTTTCGATTAGAATTGGGAAACAAATCAATGGCCCAATTGAATGAATCATTAAAAAATATAATATGCGAAACAAATGAAAAATATAATATTTATGTTTGCAAACATATACGTATTCATAAAGAACCTCGATTTATAAACCGTTTGATTTTAAGTATCGGGAAACTAGCTTTTCGATTCGGAAATTATTTTTCAGGCAGGAAAATGAAAAAAAAAATAAATACATTTTTATATCAAAATGGATTCTTCGAAAAATGAATGGATGTTATGTTTTAACGTTGGCGAAAAAAAGAGCTCAGCGACGTTCGAATGAATTATTAAAACGGTATAAAACGGATTGACCTTTTCTACAAAATGTCAAACACGTGTTTGGGTTTTCGTTTCAGATTACAAAGTGTGCAAATTTAATCGATTGTGCTGAAACTTGTAGATATCCGAATGTTTGAATTTTGATTTTATAATTTAAATTAAAAGTCCTACCTTATAATAAGTCTATGTTGAATAGTGATTAAGTACATACCTGAAACAAATAAAATGTTTTTTAATTAAAAAAACGATTAATTTTCAAAACAGAAATATTTTTAATTTTGAGTACACATTCAAAAATATGTAATAATAGTGAAAAAAACGCGATGTTCTTTTTATACGAAAATTGTAAGTAGAGTCTTACTGAATGCAGAGCGTAGTTCGTGCGATTCAGCAAAATAGAGACGCGAACCAGAGATTCTCAACTAAAACTCGAAATATAAAAAAATTACTTAACTCTACCGCATACACCCTTCAATCTAATATTAATTCACAATCCGATCACCTTAACTACATTACAAGCCAATTTAAAAACCACCCTCCACAACTAAAACCGATAACAAGATCATCCATCTCCCAATCGACCGAACGAATACCACAAAATCTCAACTGCGAAACATTAAATTTCAATACACATCTCCAGCATCGAACATCCCGATATTGAAGAACCTCTGAACCCGCGCAAAGGGGCGTGCGCCCATAGACCGGTGTTTACGGTAAACACATTTGGCACTGTTGGGACAAAACGCACGCACACACGTCCCCGGTCGAACTACAGCTGAGGCACGTTCTGAAACGTGGCCGGGATAGGGCTGAAAGATGGCGAAGGGGTGACCGCAGCCGCCCGTCTCCCTTTCAGCCTTCGCTGAATATTATAAAAGGAGACGTCTTTTGCGCCCTTTCGTCGGACGGGATTTGCATACGTTGGTGTGTACGCGCGTCTTTTCGATTGTTACGCATTGTTGAGACAATATTGTTTTTTTTTTGTCGTATTGACGATTTGTAAAATCTGGCGTTTTGTTGAGTTTTTTTTTTAAATTGGATTATTGAATATTTTTTGGGTAATTTTGTTCAGCACTAGCGGTAGTAACCGGCGTTGTTCGGGTTCCCGATTCCCGATTTCCGATTCCCATTCTCGGTTCGCGTTGTGAACATGCGTTCTGCACACACCGGTGTACCGATACACTAAAATTGTTGCATTGTTAACTATTTTTTATTTGAAAAACCCATTTAAAACAAAATACCTCTGATTGTATGCAATCTTCACAACACAACTGTCGGGCGGATTGCGGAACGTACCGTTATTTTTTATTTTTTAGCTTTTCTTTGGGAATTTACCTATTATTTTTCTGCATAAACCACACCTTAGTTAAAGCGAACAAAAGAAAAAAATAAATACAAAAATCGGTCAAGCGGTTTTTAGCTAAAATTAAAATTTCAGTTTTAAAAATTTTAAAGGATTTTGACAGATTTGAAAATTTTTAAAATTGTACAGATCTGATTCAATTTATAGATGAAAAAATAAAAATAAAATGAAATGTTTTATGATGAAGATACACGGGGATTTCCATAAACGAGGACACGTTTATATTATTATATAATATAATCGCATCACTGTACGGAAAATGTTGAATGACTCTGGCGCGTAACGCGATTGCACGTAAGCCGTTTGCAGATATCATATCCGATGTAGTATTCAGTTGAAGTTAACGTTTGCACAATGCCATTGCCGGGCTATCCATGCACATCGCATCAGAGTTTCAGAACCAAAATCTACCATCAAAATATACTAAGAAAACACAATTCATACTATTTTAAAATAAATTTAATTTTCATAATTAATTCAAAAATTGCACTCACTAAATTGCGAATTTTGATTCTGCACATTCGCACTATGAAAGGGGGGGTTATGTGTTCAAAATGCAGAATACGACCGAAATCGGATAGCTGGGGCGTTGTAAAACGATAGATAATTAATTACTACCGACAAAGTGGATTAATCCGCATCCGATGAGGCCACTAACCGGCGGAAAATTAATGCCTGACCATTTTTGCAGTAATCGAGCTGATGAAAACGAAATAGCGTGCCGCGCTTTCATTACTTTACAATTTTGTGTGTACGGAGATAGTTTGCACCGAACAGTTTGTATTGTAGGCCAATTTGCGAAAAAGCGTGTGTGCAACCTGTGCAGTATTCGCACGCGTGATTTTAGCGAGACCGCCGTACGATGTTGGTGTTTGTTTGATCGGCGATTGTTTGTGTGAATAGTGTTAATGGATGATTTTGATAATGTTTATTAGGATAGTTAAAATTGTTTATAGTAGTTCTTTTTTAAATAATTTCGTTTGAAGTATGTTATAATATAAACATCAAACGAAATTATTTCCATTAAATTCGATGCAAATTTGCTTTGAGTCTGATAATTATATTAGTTTAATAAATTGACCAAATAATAGTTAATTTGAATTCATATACTATACTATGCTAGCTGAACCCGGCAGACGTTGCCCTGCCGTATTATAACAGCTTGATATGATTGTATGAATTATTATAGTCACCAAGGCAACTAAATTCAACAAACGATAAATCTTCGACTCTTCGTACTGAATTTTTTGTTTGTTTTTTTTTTTGTTATGATGATAAAAAACCTTCTTGACAAAAAATACATATACATGCCAATTTTTATAGTGATCGGTAGAACGGTGTTGGAGTGAAACGACTTCAAACAAATATACAAACAAACATCCATTTATATGTTATATGGATAAAAAATATGAATGCATGTATTTTACTTTTGCATCGAATCCGAAACAAACAAATTTTCTTTATCCTCGAAATTTACAGACTCAAATAAACATTTATATAAATCGCACAACCCAAACGAACATAAAACATACAAAAAAAAACGAACACTCTACAAAAATTGAAAAACTCAAACGCCAAAACGAAACGACCAATTTTATATGCGATCTAACAAAACAACAATGAAGTAGACAAACGTTCCACGCGCCCGGCGCAAAGCACTAGTTACAATTTTCCGCTACGCCGACCTCTTTTTTGCACACTATGAACTGCGCAAAATACACATGAACGTGTACGGGATGCATTTTTCAAAAATAGGTGCATTTGCGAGAGCGCGACCCCGTAAAGCTCGATCGGAGCTCGTATGCACCGCTACAAAATATTATCGGATTAAAGTGCTGCACGGTTGCGGGCTTACCGAGCTTTTGCCGTAATAATAAATGGAAGAGAGAAAGGACCGTTGCGGGGGTCGGTTTTCGGGGGTGGTTCATGGGTGGGGTTGTGCGATGGGAAAATGCGATTAAGTTGAAATCGAGCGAGCCGCGAGGTCATCAGTCGGGCTGCAGCAGTGAGCTTTTATCGGTAGATAAAACCTTTTAATTTTATAATTGTTTGGGATATAAAAAACATATTGTATTTGAATATGAAGAAGATTGATAACGTAAATTAAAATAAATATTTAATGTTATTTATAGATGTTTATATTTGGGATGAAGTTGTCATGAAAATTTATGAGATCGATCAATGGAATAATATATAGGGTGGCCCATCGCTAATGCCGGATTTGTATTTTCCATCATTTGTTTAATATTTAAGATGGAAATCTTGATATCCGATATTTTTTAATCTTAAACTTTTGAGATTCTTATAAGTGAATCACTTTATAAAAAATTAACGTATTGTTATTTTTCAACACGATACAAATATGGCGAAAGTTTTGCGAGGATTTTTCGAGTACCTCGTGGAATTTTTGGTTTCCATTTTTAACTTAATGATTCTACCGTTAGAAGATGTATTAAAAAAACTCTTAGTTTCAAACGGACGATACAATTATAATTTCAACAGAATGGTGCTACAAGACCATACGACAAGAGAAACTATCGATTTAGTTGACGTTTTCCTGGTTTTGTGATTTCCAGAAACGCCGAAGTTAATTGGCCGCCTAGATCTTTCGAATTGTCGCCATGTGATATAGTTTTTGATATTTTTCAAAGTCCAAAGTCCATGCTAACAAATAAAAAACAGCTCTTGAACGGAAAATAAAAATCTAATGCGCTATTGCTCAAATTGAGCTGACAGACTTTAAGAAAGTTATCGAAAATTTTATCAAAAGGATCACGGAATGCCAGCACAGACACGGCGATTATTTGGATAAAAACCTATTCTATAATTAATCACAACATATCTATAATACTTGATAGAACCATAAAAACATTCCATTAAAATAATAATTTACTATGTTTGATTTGAAATTTACATCCGGCGTACGCGATGGACCACCCTATACAATATAAAAAGAGACAAAAATAAATTTTACACATTGGATTGATTCGATTCTATAAATATTGCTTTATATAAAATTTATAAGATGAAAAATTTGATTTTTTTTTTCAGTAGACCTTTATCAAATTTGGTACAGTTAGTGAATAAATATAACCGTTTATTATTAAAGTTAAATGTCTTGTATTTAAAAATTAAAATAATCTAATTATTAATGATATTATAAAAACTATATACAATCAATATAATGACATTTAAATTGATCTAAATCCGAAAAACCTCCAGATCGCAGCATCCGAATGCAAAACCTCCACCGATTCCGACCGTTAAAAGCGCTCAGAACGGCACTCGTTCGATTTTGACGGAAGGTGGAAAACGTGACCGCCATTACTGCGAATTTATCGCGTTTATCTCGCCATTGGCACGTGAACTCGTTATAAGCGCGTTATTGTTCTATTATCTGGTTAATGGGTCAAAACGCGCTAACCACGCTAATTATCGAAGCCGCCCCCTGAATTATTTATGTTACGATCGTGCCGTGCACTATTCGGGCCCGCGATGCACTATTATATTATATGGGGTATCGATAAATCGTTTAAAATGTACTCATAATGCCCATTATCGACTATGGACGTGACGTTGATACGATCGTTTCGTTATTTAGCGATCGTTTTCTGAACAATGTGCGATTGTGTAAAGGTTGTGCGTTATTGTTAAAATTTTTAATTGATTTGTTTTGATAATCTCTATATCGATTTGTTTTCCGAATAATTATGAAATTCTTTTGTTATCGCCATGATATGGATTTGCATCGTTGAAATATTACAACGCTCAAAATGATTTTTAATATTAAGAATAATCGTATTTTTATCGAAAGTTCCAAACTTTTTTTTTTCGGCAAAATTATAAAAATACTTTTCATTATCTATCGATTGCATACAAAAAATAGCTCGTGCGTGAATTTCATTCGGTCCGTTCGCAGATAAGGAGAATTCGATTCGAGTGCGATATAAATCGCAACTCGACTGTAGATATCAAAGCGAGTTTTCCATTATCTGAAGCGACGATAAGCTTCCATTCGTTATACGGAACTTTATTTTTTTTTTATTTTTTGAGCGTTTTCGACGTTCGAGCGGCGACGGTAGCGATTTTATCTGGCAGCGTGGGAGATCGTAAAATTTCATGAAATTATTCAGTTCGCATATAAGTTGTTATGTGTGAATATTTTATTTAGAATGTCGTATGTATGAAAAAAGGGAAATCCGGTAGATTCCGTAGTGAGAATACATCAAAGAGTCTTTTAAATGTTTTCGATCTTACGATTAGGTTCAGTTGATTGTTTAAGTATGCCGTATGACTTTGTATAGTTCGCGATGTAAATTTTTAAATTTCTGATGTAATTTGAAAATATTCACATATTTTACGGTAATGTATAAATCAATTTTAGTGGAAAATTTGATGAAGAGTTTTTAAATTCGGTTCTATATTACAAACACAAATCAATGGGATGATAAAAAAATACTTTTTGAATCCAGCAAAATAACTCGAAAAAATCTATCTATAATTCCAAAATGAACAAAATACAAAACAGAGTACAAAACACGACGAGCATATTTGTTTGCTCTATTTTCGATATCGAAACGGCGGATGCGATGCATCATACGAAAAATTGGAACAGCTTGCGATACGGTCTCTCGCTTCGATACAAGCAAATAAACCTTAATGTTTGTCATGTTATTTAGAGGAGAATTACACGACGAATCGATGTCGCCGTACACGATAAAATAATAATGTAATCCATATATGGCGATCGGGGAATAAAAGCCGGCCTGCGGCAGTTTTGTCGACAATGCACTCTGCGGGGACAATTACTGAAGTGGCTCTTACTTTATAGTGACCGAGAGTGTTTTTCGATGAACGGTTTTAACAATTCGAATTGCAAACAAGTCACATGTGCGTTCGTTGGCAGTTCGATGATATCGCACATGTGAGCAGATGGCGAACGAACGGCGGAAGAAATTTTCGCGAGTGGAACAAATGTTGTCGTATGACAGATTTATCTTATTTGAATGGAGCCGTAGCGGGATCTATTTTTAAAAGTAATGCTGTGTCGTGAAAAGATTTCAGATATCAAACGTTTTTTCGACAGATTATAAAAGCTGATGCGAAACGAATGAACTCCGGTCCGTTAAGTTTTCTTTATGCCGCTAGATAAACCGTTCGCTATAAAAATCTCTGAAATTATTCAAATTTTTTATTTAAAAAAATCTATTTAGTTGAACTGCATACAAATAAGTTATTTATAAAAAAAGCGAACAAAGCGGAATATTTCATGATCGTATTAAGTTGACATTTCAAAGTACAAAATTCGATTAAAACGATCCAACAAATAAAAAGCCAAGAGTGAATAATAAAACGAAGAGTCCCACAATAATAATAAGCACCCTCAACCCTTTAACCTAAACGGCCGCACCGTTATTCGAAAGCATGCCGCCAATCTGCCTATTCAAGCGGACAAAATTAACAATAAAAACAAGCGAAAAAAATAAAACACTATTATTAAATAAACACAACGCGTGTGTGTTCGAACATATGCGATCTATAGTTACAAAAGGCAATAAAGCCATGGGAAGAGAAGTCATCACGCAAACTTCCATCGGGTCAAATCGATACCGTATCGCTCTTTGCGTTGAATTATTAAAGAAAACGCTCGAGTCGCGTTCGCCATTAAGATTGTGACCCTCCATCCTGCGTTTGTGGGTATATTCCACAGGAAGCGGAATCCCTGGAATATCTTCAGAATATCCTGTAGGGATGTCGAAGAATGAACGGCGACGCGTCGAGTGTGGTCCGATGTTATCTTTGATGGCACGGGCTCGAGCTTTTGTATATATCTTATACGAAAATATGAAGTATTACACTTCAGATAGCGTTATCGTATTCACAAATGACAAACATGCCGCTGAACTGTATAAATTTTAATTTAAATAAAATAATGTTTATTTACGGCCAGGACGATCATTGCGCAAAAATAAATGCTAAAAAGCTCAGCATTTCAACGGGCCGCCCCAAGGGCATGTGTACGTAAAAATTCAAGTTCATTGTACGGCTAACGGCCAAGATGCATCATTGTTGACGACACTGCAACGATCCCTATAAAAACGGACAGGGGACTTTCAATGTGGGGGTCGGAATGTGCAGTGAAAGGAAGAAAGTGTTGCGACTTGCACTCGTGTGAATGCGCCCCGAACATAAAAGACACCTTTGTCCTATCTGCGCTTCCAGAACTGTCACAAACGTTTGTTTTCTGATTGAAAATAAAACGCTTTCTGTAACGCGTTTATATTCGCATTAGCGATACGTAACGAAATTTTAATTATCGTTCACGTGATAGAGCACGTAACTATCGACATGCAACCGCTGACCATTAAACGAATAATGATTTAGTATTAAACAAAAACAATTTACAATGCTCGGACACGTCATAATCGCCGTACACTTCAGCGCTATCTTTTATCGCTGGCACGCTATGACAATTACTTTTGTAATTCAATATTGAATAACAGAAATATTCCACTTCGACGCATCGATTAGCACTTTTTCCCCATTCGATAAAATCACCCGATATTATAGTGACAACACGTAATGGAGCCTTTGCACCCAACAATATAATTTGAATCGATCGAATCCAACCGTAATCCCCTATATATAATAGCGGATTTCTATGTGTCTATGTATCTGTGTATCTGTATATCTGTATATGTCTGATGACGCTCGTGACTTTAAAATGAACGATACTGATGGTGATGGTTTGGATGAGTGATTTTTTTTATTATATCACGCAACGGCACGGTTATAAAATAATTTTGCATAAATATATTTAATTTTTATTTTATTATACGTAATACTATGGTTATCAATTCGCAGCCGATGTTATTAACATCGGGCCTATATACTATGTTTCAATAATATAATAAACATTTTTTTATGAATGAAAAAGAAAAGCGAGGATCTTGTTCAATTTTGACCTTGAATTCGGTTTGTCATTTTTCGAATATTTTTCATTCTCAAAGTTTGAAAATTGCGTTTGTTATGAGCCGTATAAGACAGGCGGCGCGTGGTGTGGGTCGATCTCAAGCACACCGCGGGGGCTCGTACAGACTGTACGTACTACGCCCACGCAGTTTCCCTTTCATTCAGACTGCGTCCTTTCAGGCTTTGAAGGTGGCAAAGTGGGCCGTAGGGCGTTTATGGAGGGGTTGGGGTATAGGCGAAATTAACATTTGCATACGAGCGCTGTAAAAACAGAACGAAAGTGTTTCAATGTTTACAGCGAAAACACGTTCCCGTGTCGCATTGCTCTATCTTTATGACGATTCGATCGTTTTATTCGGAGACGAGTCATGATACGTGCGAGTTCATAGAACACTTAATTGTACATGTGCTACGCTACGTTTGTGTAATCGCTTTGTCTATGAAAAAAGCGAAGAATCTTGCTTTGTCTGTGAAATTTGATAACATCTCGTGGCTTATATGTGCCAACTAGCATAGGCGCATCACTTAACGTCTACTGTCAAATATGACAGTTGATGTATCTTACAACATATTTATAGAAGTCATTAAAATTTACTTGGCCTGATATTCTGTGAAAAATATTTGGAAATTTTGGTATGTGAACGAAAAAAAAAGTTACCATTACTGTCGTAAATATCGTATTCGATAAAAGACATTAAATGATGTGCCTATGACCAGATGTATGTAGCTAAATTTCATAGACAAAGCAAGATTCTTTGCTTTATTCATGGACGAAGCGATTGCACAAACACACCACAACACATAAAAAAACGTTAATTTAACGACAAAACGAAAAAATCGTAATTGAAAAGAAGTGTATATAAATAGCATTGAAAGGCGTAAAAAAGAAATTCGCAACGGCGAATATTAAAACGCTTTTATTAATTTAATAAAAAAAAAATGTTTATTGCGCACACAAAACGCGCACGTTCGTAATAAATTTGATTTATACTAACCCAATAAAGCGAATCAAACACAATACAGTTACCCCCCCCCTATAACGTCAAACTAAAATGCGACGTTATAGGGGGGAATTTTAAAAATCAATAAACGAAACATTTTCATTTTTCTTTTCGAATTGATTGTTTCAAAAAAAAAAAATTGAATTCAAACGCATTTGAAAAAAATGACACTATATGAGTGACGCCGCAGACGTTATAGGGGGAATCGTTATAGAGGGAATCTTTGTAGCGAGGGGACGTTAAAGGGGGTATTACTATACACCGAAACGCACAAAGTCGACGACCCGCCCGAAATGCGACCGCGTGCGCTCGATCATCACACGTCGTCGCCGATTTATTAATACACAATCAAATTTCAGCCACGGAAGATTTCGCATTGCGAATTTGCATAAACGAGCGGCGCGAGCGAGTTTTCACCGCCGCATTAACGGTGTGCCGCGCTTCGGTGCCGCGGCCGACATTAACCCGCGGTGAATAATCCAGACGAATTCCGAGTGTTGTGTTGTGTGTTCGGGAGGACCGGGGCTCCTTGCACCGCAAACTATAGTGCGGCTTTATAAGACTCGGGTAGGTAGCCGAGTCGTGCACCGCACTAGACTGCTTAATATTGAAAGGTTCATGAAACGTTTTGCGCGGCGACGGCGGACTTAGCTGGGTGTGCGATTCGGGTGTGGGTGTGAAAAAGGTGCGATTCGTATGTGAAGTTGATAATGTTTTCGAGCGTGCGCTTGGATATTGAACAGATGGAATGGTGAAGTTCGTGTGTCGAGAGTAGGGATTCTGATTTTTTTTTTCCGAGAAATTTTCAAGAATAATCGCTAACCGAGAATGATCCCCTATATATAAAAGCGGATTTCTGTGTGTGTGTCCATCTGTGAGTGTGTGTGTGTGTGTATGTGTGTCCGTGTGTCTCGATGACGCTCGCGACTTTAAAATGATCGACCCGTCGATCTCCTATATACGTGTATAATT